>BSBK01000024.1:0-202500 GCA_027943335.1 Chamaecyparis obtusa | reverse complement strand
TCATATGAAGTCTCTCTCTCCCTTTGAAAAAAATGCCAAAAGAAAATATACATCTCTACAGCAACCAAGTAATTCTCTTTTGTTCGGTCCAGATCAATTACATTCATGTACTGATATACAATTCTCTGTTTCATCTTCTTCAAACCTTTCACAACCTTAGGAATACTAAAGTGTGAGCTATATGCATCAACATGAATGATTTTTTGATAAAGTACAGGTTGATGCAACTTCCTAATCACCTCAGTGAATGATAGACAGGGGACGGACCCCTAGTCTAGTCCTCAAGTACTCAAAAGTGTCCTTCAGTAAAGGCTTAGTAAATATGTCAGCAAGTTGTTCTTTAGATTTCACAAAGTCCAGCTTCACTTGCTTCTCTTGTACTTGTTCCCTCAAATAGTGATACTTAATAGATATATTTGTTATTTTTTAATGCATCACCGGATTCTTGAAAATATTTATGGCACTTGTGTTATCACAATATATAAGTATTGGATCAGTGATCACCTCATTCATTCTTTCCAATAATTGTTTTATCCATGCAATATTTGAATAATTAGCAACAGCAACAACATACTCTGCTTCAGTAGTAGACTGAGAAATACATGCTTGTTTCTTACTTATCCATGTTACAATTTTTTCTCCTAAAAAGAATGCTCCACCGGTTGTGCTCTTTCGGTCATCAATGTTTCCAGCCCAATCTGCATCAGTGTAAACTCGGAGTTCAAAAATTCCTTCCCTTTTGTACCATAAACCATAATCTTTAGTTTTTTTCAAATACCTTAGAATCCTCTTAACTACAACTATATGTGATTCCTTAGGATTAGCAAAAAATCTTGCTACAATCCCAACTGCATGTGCTATATCAGGCCTACTATGTACCACGTACATCAGTTTTCCAATCATTGATCTATAGAGTGTCTGATTTATCTCAGTTGATTCATCATCTTTTGTCAACTTACATCCTATTACCATCGGTGTTCCTACTGGTTTTGAATCTTCCATGCCAAAAGTTTTCAACACTTCCTTGATGTATTTTGATTGTATGATGAAAATCCCATCATTCTGTTGTATAATCTGCAAATCTAAAAAGAATTTAATCTCTCCAAACATTGACATTTCAAAAAAAATTCTCATTTCATCAACAAAAGATTTGTAAATATTATCATGCCCTCCAAATATTATATCATCAACAAAAATTTCAGTAATCAAAATATTGTCATCATTGTCTCCTTTCATGTATAGATTACTATTATCACTTGTCCTCTAAAATCCAATACTAATAAGATAAGCATGTAATCTTTCATACCATGCTCTCGGTGCTTGTTTCAGTCCATACAAAACTTTGTGTAATCTACATACCATGTTCTTCTTATTTGGATCAACAAAACCTTCAGGTTGTTCTGTGTAGACTTCTTCCTCGAGAATTCCATTCATAAATGTTGATTTCACATCCATTTGATATACTTTGAATCCCTTATGTGCAACATATGCAAGTAATACTCGGACTCCTTCAAGTCGTGCTACTGGTGCAAAAGTTTCACCATAGTCAATTTCTTCTTGTTGTGCATATCCCTTGCATACAAGTCTTGCCTTGTTTCTAGTCACTTCTTCATTCTCATTTAACTTGTTTCTAAAAATTCACTTAGTACTAATTAAATTTTTATCACTCAGTCTCGATACCAATGTCCATGTTTTTTTTTTCTCTATCTATTCAATTTCTTCATTTTTAATTGTTTTAATCCATTCATCATTCTCAAGTGCATCTTTAACATTTTTAGGCTCAAATTCACAAACTAAACATGTGTTTTATCTTAACTTACTTCTTGTCATCATGCCTTCTTTCTTGTCTCCAATGATTTGGTTCTGTGGATGGTGTCTTCTAACAAATCTTGTCAATACTTGCTCTCTTCTTTGCTTATCATTCGGTTCAGGTTCATTTTCTTCCTCGATAACATTTTCTTGGTTCTCAGTTTGTATTTGCTGATTCTTGGAAGCATTTTCCTGTTGCTTGGTAGACTCAGCCTTTGGCTTGGGTAGATAGTCAGGATGCTCAATATATGTAAACCTACCATGGTCTTTCGGTTCCTTTATGCTTTCTTCATCATTCTTTTAAGCAAACTCATCAACTTTCACATTAGCACTCTCAATCATTTTGTTAGTAGCCTTGTTCAAACATTTGTATGTTTTTCTCTTAGTAGAATATCCTAGAAATATTCCTTCATCACCTTTAGAATCAAATTTACCATTTTTATCATCTTTTAGAATGTAACATCTTCTTCCAAAAATTATGAAATAACTTACATTCATTGTATAGCCAAACCATAGCTCATAAGGTGTCTTATTTGTATCTTTCTTCAGTTGAACTCGATTCAAGGTGTATATAGCAATGCTAATAGCTTCTCTCCAGTACATTTGTGCAACATTTTTCTCAATCATCAATGTTCTAGCACATTCAACTATAGATCGGTTCCTCCTTTCTGCGATACCATTCTGATGTGGTGTTCTCAGTGCATAAACCTGTCTTTTGATTCCATGCTCATTACAGTTGTTAGTGAATTCATTAGAAATAAACTCACCTCCTCTATTAGATCTTAAGCATTTTAAAAATTTCCCGGTTTCCTTTTCAACTTTAGCTTTATACCACTTAAACAATTTGAAAGTTTCAAATTTCTCTTTTAGAAACATAAATGTCGTCATCCTAGAGTAGTCATCAACAAAAAAAATGAAATATTTGTCACCATAATAACTCTATGTTCTCATAGGACCACATAAGTCGGTATGTACCAACTCCAAAATACCTTTAGAAGAATAGTCTTTTCTTTTGAAACTAGATTTAGTCATTTTTCCTTTCTGACATTGATTGCACATAACATGGTCAGGCTTACTTAGACTCGGTAAACCTCTAACTCTTCTCTTTTTACTGATCTTAACCATGCTATCAAAATTCACATGACACGTTCTCTTATGTCTCAACCACACATCTTCATTTCTAACCAACAAACAAGAAGTTTCAGCATTGTCAAGATAAAATAGATTACATTTGGATTGTTCACCAGTACCGACCAGTTTTCCAATTCCATCATACATTTTAACCTTTCTACTTTCAAATGCAACTCGGTGACTTGAACTAGTCAGTTGTGCTACACTCAAGAAATTGTAGTTAAGTCCTTTCACCCAATATGCATTCTCACATCTAATCTTATCATTCAACAAGATAGATCATTTTCCTTTTACTAGGCAAGGTGTATCATTTCCCATTTTAACTGATCCTCCATTATAGTGTTCAAGATATTCAAACTTATCCTAATCACTAGTCATATGATGTGTACAGCCACTATCAATAATCCATGTATCATTCTTGCTAACTTTAGATATAAGTGTTGTTTCTACATACCTTTATTCTACTTCTGAATCATCTTTCATTGCAACAAATACCACTTTAACTTCATCATCACTGTCAGTGTCAGTTTCCTTGTCTTCGTCATCAACAAGGTAACATACCTTCTTGCCTTTTTCTTTGTAGTCTCGATTGTTTCTTTTGTCATAGTGTCAGTTTCCTCTGTGATCTCAGTTATCTCTTTTACCAAACTTTCCATCACTAGATCGGTTGTAGTCTTTATCTTCATCTTTCATGTTAGGACATCTAGTAGCAATATGGTCAATCTCTTTACAATTAAAACATGCTAAAGGTAACTTTCCTTTATACCTTCATTTACCTTTCTGAAGTCTTCTATCCATAAGTGCTTCAAGCTCATCAAGCTCATCTTCACTGTCACTGTCACTTTCATTTCTTATGTTATGCTTACTGCTAGACTTACCAATCTTCAAGGATGACATAAACATAGACTCAACATTTGGTACAATACTATTGTCATAGTTGTTTAGCTCAAAAGTAGTCAACTTGCCAATTAGACTATCAAGTGTAAGAGTACTACCAGGTGCAGATCTCATTTCATGAATAGCAAATATTCTAATAGCATAGATAGGCAGCAAGGTTCTCAGTATTTTAATTACAACATTTTCTTCAGAAATAGTACCTCCTACTCCTCGGATAGCATTTATCACCTCTTTGATTCGGTTAGATTATTGTGTGATGTTCTCACCTTCTTTCATTTTCATATCATCAAATCTACCTCTTAGGCTTTCAGCTCTGGCCCTCATTACATTTACATCTCCACCATGAACTAGTGCAAGTTTGTCCCACATTTATTTTGTTGTAGTGCATGCTTTGATTTCTTCAAATTCTGCATCAGATAGAGCAGCAACAATCTCTATCATTGTTATATTGTGTCCATATCTGTCTCTTAGCTGATCAACTATCAAAGATCCAACAGTCAGTTGTATGTAGCCATTGTCTAGGAGTGAGATAGAAGATTCTCCAATACAAGATATGTGCAACCTCATCCTGCTTTGCCATGTGGAGAAGTTGTCTTTGTTTAGCTTAGGCACTTCCCTTTTATAAATCTTGTGATCTTTTTGCTTAACTCCTTGAAACTTTCCTCCAAGGAACCAATATTGCTCGGATACCAATTGTTAGATAACTGAGAGGGGGGGTGAATCGGTTAAATCAATTATCCTACAGTCTCAAACTCTTAGATGTACTTATTCAAACTTTTTCAACAATTTATGCAACTCAGTAAGATAAAATATCTATCTGTCTGTTCATTTACCGAATACCAGTTATAACCAAAACTATTTTTTATCGATTAATCCAATATGCAATATGTAAAGTATGATAGCAAAACAATCATAAAAAATAACACATAACATAATGATTTAACATGGAAACCCTGCTAAGGGAAAAAACACCTGGGATCGGTAACCCAAAAATTTCACTCTTTTGAAGTGAGCTCGGTTAAGAGCCAACCCTGTTAAAGGTCACAATGCACACTGTTAGGTGTGACCTAGTTGTTAGAGGATTTATCACTAACAGTTAACTTTTGACCACCATTCACTATGGGGTCAACAAGATAACAATTAACATTCCTTGAATGTCGTATGGAAATACAATAAGACTGTTAAGTCCACTCAGTTAAGAGATTTCGTTGTAACAATGGTTAAACTGATATAGTAGTGATCTGATTCAAATACAACTCAATTTGCAAATATTCAGATCTATGCTAAGCTCATAAAAACTCATCTGATCAATAAACAATTCACTTCATCAATTTCCCCCAACTTACTTCACTCGGTGTATAGTTCTCTGACGCTCGGTTATGCCTGCAGCTCGGTCTGTCTGTAACCAGTTTGATCAGGAATACATGAAAAATGTCTTCACGCGAAATCTTCTACAGTTTCTATTCATCCGGCATAATTCAACAATGAATTATGTCTCTTATATAGACATGTAAATTCATATCAGCCATTATATTTTGCCTCTTAATCTTATTCTTCTATTTTGCCACTTAAATCTTCCTCGGAAGATGTGTCATTAACACGTTTCAATCTTTTCCCTTAGATACAGTAGTGATCTGATTCAAATACAACTCAATTTGCAAATATTTAGATCTATGTTAAGCTCATAAAAACTCATCTGATCAATAAACAATTCACTTCATCAATTTCCCCCAACTTACTTCACTCGGTGTATAGTTCTCTGACGCTCGGTTATGCCTGCAGCTCGGTCTGTCTGTAACCAGTTTGATCAGGAATACATGAAAAATGTCTTCACGCGAAATCTTCTACAGTTTCTATTCATCCGGCATAATTCAACAATGAATTATGTCTCTTATATAGACATGTAAATTCATATCAGCCATTATATTTTGCCTCTTAATCTCATTCTTCTATTTTGCCGCTTAAACCTTCCTCAGAAGATGTGTCATTAACACGTTTCAATCTTTTCCCTTAGATACAGTAGTGATCTGATTCAAATACAACTCAATTTGCAAATATTTAGATCTATGTTAAGCTCATAAAAACTCATCTGATCAATAAACAATTCACTTCATCAATTTCCCCCAACTTACTTCACTCGGTGTATAGTTCTCTGACGCTCGGTTATGCCTGCAGCTCGGTCTGTCTGTAACCAGTTTGATCAGGAATACATGAAAAATGTCTTCACGCGAAATCTTCTACAGTTTCTATTCATCCGGCATAATTCAACAATGAATTATGTCTCTTATATAGACATGTAAATTCATATCAGCCATTAGATTTTGCCTCTTAATCTCATTCTTCTATTTTGCCGCTTAAACCTTCCTCAGAAGATGTGTCATTAACACGTTTCAATCTCTTCCCTTAGATCTTCTCTGAATTTTGTCACTTGTGGATCTTGTAACAAAATTCATATGTTACCTCGAAATCATACGCAATTTTCAACTCAACAATTTTAGTCGGTTGTTATAACACTTAATGCTTTCATCCATACTCGATTAATACTGAATGCGTCGGTGATAACTAACTCGGTTATTACTGTCACTCGGTATACACAAGACTGACTCGGTGTATACAGAAATCTTCAATTACCGACCACATTAACTTGTTCAATTTTGATCTCTTCTTCATAATAGAATAATGTAACATATTCAAGTCAACAATATAATTTCATAGACTCGACAATAAGTTACTCAATGTATACATTATCCTTATCTGTCATATCTATCTTTTCCTTGTGTAGATATCTCATTTCTTCACCATTTCTTCCTTCTACATATGTTCAAATGTTTGTAACTATCATGATAAGTATAGTCAAGACTAGTTGACATCAATGACAACATATTGACTGATTTAATCATCTTACATGTCACTTTGATAGCTCGGTGATCTCTAATCACTGTCTCTTTTGTTCATCAAGATATTCAATCAGTTTTAAGTCATCAAAAGTCGACCCCATCTACATTCGAATTCCAAAAATATCATTCACACCCGCTATCAAAGTTGATTATTCTTCTATTTCGTGGGATCATGTGAACACTATTGATTATACCATTCCTAGTGATCCTCTCCCTCTTGAGAAGTTGCAATCACATTATGGTATAGGGTTCAATATTCTTTCTAGACATGGATACATAGGGCATATAGTCCTAGGCACATGGAATAAGGATTTAAGGTAACCACGTTATTTTACAATGGATTTTATCTACAAGCCTTCTCCTTCGTCTTCATCCCCTCCTCCATTGTCTGATCTCTCTATGCCTGCTTCTTGTGAGTGGTCAAAAATTTCTCCACGAGAGAAAGGGTTGTAACCCTTTCTCTTGTAGATAAAGGTTTGATTGCTCAAAATAAAAAGATAGAGGCATTGGATGATGAAGGGGGGGATGAAGACAAGAGAAGGCTTTTAGCCTAAACCCATTGTAAAAGAACATTATTTTGATTCCAAATTGTTAAATTTAGAATCGTTGCAAATGTAATAGCACTGCCTGTAATGTATGTGTTTTCCAAATGCAGCAATCTCTTGCATTTATATTGAGAATGAGCCAAGAAGAGACATGTCTATGCATGGGACATGTCTATTCATTATTATGTAATTAATATAATTACAATTAAGATTATATATATATATATATATATATATATATATATATATATATATATATATATATATATATATATATATATATTCACTAGTATTGACTCATAGTGTTTATCCGACTGAAGGTACAAAACATCAACACAAATGAACCTTAAATCCTTGTTCCATGCATCCAGGGCTATTTTCTTTGAATCCATATTTAGAAAGAATAATGAACCCTAGACCATAACATGATTGCAACTCCTCAATAGGGGGAGGATTGCCAAGAATGGTATAATCAATAGTGTCCATGTGATCCCGCAACACAAAATAATAATATTCAAGTCTCATGATATTCACCAAATACTCAAAATGTTCATAAGATATGTGCACATGTATCCTCAATGATACTTACCATAGGAACATTCATGCTTTGTTTAAGGAACTTAAACCACCATGCAAGTTATCATCTATCATAATCTGCTTAGACATCATAAGATGTCCATCACAATAGAAGGTCGTGGTATGTTTAAGGAACTTAATCCACCATGCAAGTTATCATCTATCATGATCTGCTTAGATATAATAGGATGTCCATCATAATAGAAGATTAAGTTATTGTAAGATCGTCACCTTTCAATAACTTCTGCAAATAAAAGTGATAATCATTTGGAAGTCGTCACTTCTTCATGATGTACACAGGGGGCATGCCCATTAAAAACATGGAGTCATACACATGATATCCACCATGCCTTAGTGCAGAGGGTGGAAACAAGGGATTTCACATCGAACTTCTCTCAAAGAGAAGAACTCATTAAGCAAAAATCAATTTGTTGATCTTTTCATCCAAGATTACTTACGATAAACTAACAGACTCTCTCTGAATCTGATATCAATCCTCTGAGATCCTCGTCCAAAGTTACCTCTGATGAAGTGTCAAACTCCCTCTAAATCTGATATCAATCTTCTTTTTCCTACAAGAGCATCCCCAGAGAGAGATTTCAAATAGTTCAAAAAATTAACTATCCTAAAAGTAAATATTTAAAGATAGAAGCATACAAGATATATTATTCCAATGTGCATGAATTAATAAAAGATTCATGAACATTATTCAAGCGTAATACTTATCTTGATTGTTAAATGTTGCATCCTTCTCACAACTTCCACTAAGCTCAGTTTCCCTTTGCAAAGATATTAAGTGCCAAATAAAAATCATGTTTTAAGTAATAATTAATCATTGTCCTTAGAGGTTTGTATGACACCACTTTAGGTTAAACTATTGCATATGTTCGCAGATCTGAATATTCTCCGTTCACTTTGGTAGTGGGTCTCTCTAACCCTCCTGACAGTCGTGCCCACGGGAATGACTTGTGATGTTTAAACTCTAATGCTAACTCCCTTTTACTTCCTTGATTGCACATTACAAAATTCCACGTGTTCTATTTCCAAATTCTTTACTTCCTCTTATCGTGCAAGTTGACTTTCCGACTGCTTGACAAATCCACATAATTTTAAATGGGTTGGCCCACACTCTATGCTGCACCCCCAGTGCCAATACTATTTTCTCCTTAATAGGGTTGGTGCTCGATGCATTTGCCACGTCATTGGGCTTCCTTGCTCATATGTCTTTTATCTTCTTCCAAACCCTTATCGTGCAATTTAATAGCTTGTGTACCAATTGGCGTATGATTTACTAAGTTGGTCAATGCTCCACATCACGTTCCTTCGCAAAGTATGAGTTTATCTTTAATGTCTTATATTACATTTTGTATGATACTTCTTTTCATTGTCTCCCTATTCGACTATGTTTTATTATATACTCCCTAAAGATAATATAGATAATATATTTCTCTTTTGATTGTTTTTATTCTATTAACAATTGAGAGTCTATCCAAAAAAACATCGTGTAAAATAGAAGAATCTATAGTCCTTGTTCCTGGTTTGAGCAGGCTAGCATACCATTCCCGTGGGTTGGTGCTCGAAATCCTTCACTTGCTTACATCCGCTCCAAAACTCTTGTTATTTATGTCAATTGGTATTTCATATGTCTTTGATTTTCTCTATTCTCCATTTGCAGCCTGGCTTAAATACCATGTTAAATTTAGGATCGTTGCAAATCTAATAGCACTGCCTGTAAAGTATGCGTTTTCCAAATGCAGCAATATCTTGCATTTATATTGAGAATGAGCCAAGAAGAGACATGTCCCATCTATTCATTATTATGTAATTAATATAATGATAATATATATATATATATATCTTGAATCGGTATATATATATATATATCTTCACTAGTATTGACTCGTAGTGTTTATCCAACTGAAGATACAAAACATCAACACAAATAAACCTTAAATCCTTGTTCCATGTTCCATGCATCCAGGGCTATTTTCTTTGAATCCATATTTAGAAAGAATATTGAACCCTAGACCATAACATGATTGCAACTCCTCAATAGGGGGAGGATCACCAAGAATGGTATAATCAATAGTGTCCATGTGATCCCGCAACACAAAATAATAATCATCTTTGATAGCAGGTGCGAATGATATTTTTGAAAATGTGGAGAACGGGGTCAACTTTGTATTCTCCAATGAAGGAATCTATAAAGTCTAAAGAACCCCAATCATCACCAAGACACGCATTTGATTTGGAAGGAGATGAAGAAAGAAAAGGTGCAGACTTATGACTCTGCTTTAGGGGGATCTACTTAAGGAGGGTCCTCTTTCTTAGGAGATTCTCCATTTGGGAGAACAATTTCTTGGGCTTCCTCTTTAGTGGGTACCACAGGAGCAAGTGTCAAAAAATAAAAAGATAGTGATTGAATATAGCTTTGAAATGTTTCAATCACAGACTGTCACCCTTTGGCATAAACGCATGGCATTAGGGTCAGCTTTGATCGTAACTACCTGTTTTTTATAAACAAACTTAAGATAACCATAAAGAGTAGAACTAACCACTCCCAAAGCATGAATCCAAGGTCTGCCCAACAGAAGGTTGTATGCTAAAGGCCCTGGCATAACATTTAGCTGTAAAAAATGAAGCTGAAGGACGAATTTTTAAGCTGTCCAGGCAATTCCCAACGTCAATTGGTGATGGTAGGAGGTGTTATACTGCAAGGGTGGCAGTTGTAATATCTCAACAACTAACTGCACGTCTGCAAATTTGTGTGACAAGTGCATGCTGCGGATATCTCCATGGTGCACATACATCTTGTGTCGATCAGGCCACGTAGTCAAGAATCTAGATGGGAAGAGGGCAAAATGGATGGGGGGACATAGAGGCTTACATTGATTTTTTTTTCAGCTAAAATAGGAGATTCATATAATGGTGCAATTTTATGAAACTACATTTACAAATCATGATTTTCTAGAATTGACAATTCCATACGGGCAATATCTTTTGGCTCTCCACTATGCTTCACAAACGACGCCACAATTTGTCACTTTTCTTAGATCCTGAAGTTCAACTAAGCTCTAATACAATCTTACAAAAATTAAAAACAAAATGATTACCAATATATTCCATATTAAAGTAAGGAGTGAAAATCTCCTTAAATAATATTACGCGTAGGATAAGCGCAACATCTAAGAGGGTAAGACTTACAGCTAATAAAACAAAAAATAATCCTAAAGTCTGATAAAAGATAATTGACCATTATAAATAAAACGTTACTCTAATAATTCCTCTACTCTTGTCCTTAAATGATACTTGCAAACTGTACTTCATGAATAAGACTACTAGGCACAGGTAATTCCTTTATTTTGTCACTGTTAAAATACTTCCAAATTGTTGGATGCTACTCACAATCTAACCTGCCACTAAGCATCTTCTCCTCTGCCTTAGGTGCCTTTGTTTGCCACCCTTAACATTTATATCCTATTCAAAACATGCCCTTGTTTGACAACAAACTGCCGCAAACTTTACCAACCTGTGATAGTTTTTAGTTTGATGAATAAAACATTGACATGAACAATCTTGCAAGCCAACCAGAAAAACTACTAGTCGAGTTTGGTCCAAACACAATGACTCAATGACTATATTCTTGACAACAAACTAAAAAATTAAGTATGAATATTGAGTTTCCTTGGATTGCAACACTTCGGACAATTGAAATCTCATGGTGACCAATTATGCTAAATACTAAATAGAAGATAAAAGACATCACAACACAATGAACAATCTTGCAAGCCAACCAGAAAAACTACTAGTCGAGTTTGGTCCAAACACAATGACTCAATGACTATATTCTTGACAACAAACTAAAAAATTAAGTATGAATATTGAGTTTCCTTGGATTGCAACACTTCGGACAATTGAAATCTCATGGAGACCAATTATGTTAAATACTAAATAGAAGATAAAAGACACCACAACACAATGAACAATCTTGCAAGCCAACCAGAAAAACTACTAGTCGAGTTTGGTCCAAACACAATGACTCAATGACTATTTTTTTGACAACAAACTAAAAAATTAAGTATGAATATTGAGTTTCCTTGGATTGCAACACTTCGGACAATTGAAATCTCATGGAGACCAATTATGCTAAATACTAAATAGAAGATAAAAGACACCACAACACAATGAACAATCTTGCAAGCCAACCAGAAAAACTACTAGTCGAGTTTGGTCCAAACACAATGACTCAATGACTGTATTTTTGACAACAAACTAAAAAATTAAGTATGAATATTGAGTTTCCTTGGATTGCAACACTTCGGACAATTGAAATCTCATGGAGACCAATTATGCTAAATACTAAATAGAAGATAAAAGACACCACAACGTCAAAATATGCAAAATTTAAAATGCCACTGGCCTTTTTTAAACATGTGACAGAATTGTCTTTTAAATAAAAGAGCAATTACAAAACTGCCACTTTTTAACAGGAGCAATTATAAAAACCACTATTTTTGGGCAGTTTTTGTCCTCCAGCTTCTGCAAGCCATAACTTCTACATACGGATGCCAAATGTGGTGCCGTTTATTTGAAATTGCATAGCTTTTCACAATAAATTGGAATATGCACAAATATTTCAGTGATGCCAAAGTATGTTTTGGAACCTTCAACACAAGTGTCTTCTGAAGTTGTCTTGGAAACTTCATCATGGTGGTGTTGTGACAGAACTCATTTTCAGATCCATTTATGAATCAAAGTGTGATCCAAAACAATAGGATGTGTCAAAACTACCATTCTCAAGCCCCAATTAACATGGCTGCACGAAGTCACCATTTCAACAAATAATAAATACCAGCAAATGTATCTTTGAAGTTACCATTTCAACAAAAATTGCATCTTTTGGGGAAGATGCTGTTTTGACAATTAGCTAAAGAGGCAACGTACATCTTGTCATAAAAAGTCAAATCAAATGACACTGCATACAGTCAAGTACCAAACTAATTGCTCCGTTTTTGTGGTTTATGGAATTATTCTACATCAGGAACTTGGTTTTGTGTACAGATAAATTGGGTTTTAAAGAGTGAATAAGGATCTCAAGTTTTCCAAAAAAATATGGTCAGCTTGTTTACATTACTCCAGCAAAATGCAATGCCCATTCATCCAAGATGTCTTTGATAGTCAATTCAACTACCTTTACCCAAGCTTTTGATTTTAATTTATTTGCATGTATTAGAGCTAAAAGAATACAAAGGCTCCTAACTCCAACTGCAAGGGCAACTGGCAGATTCTTTTCTTGAAGACCCCCCAGTGGCTCGGCTCTGATGCTCCAAAATGCACATCAAATATCCATACTTTATAAAAGCCGTGATAGTGATTTGCAAAATCGGTCTCATGAGTAACATCTGGCCCAT
Source organism: Chamaecyparis obtusa (assembly GCA_027943335.1). Taxonomy (NCBI): domain Eukaryota; kingdom Viridiplantae; phylum Streptophyta; class Pinopsida; order Cupressales; family Cupressaceae; genus Chamaecyparis; species Chamaecyparis obtusa. The sequence continues at coordinate 189,234 of BSBK01000024.1, read as the reverse complement.
GGGTAATCCCTAAATTCATTTGGCCAGAAGTTCACCTCGTACTCTGTAAAACCATAATATTACAAACTGACTAAAGTTCTGCTATATCATTCATGGTTAGAAGATCTTCATAATTCTTCTGAAATCTCTCTTGAGACAGGTGAACCTCTGACCAGCCTCTCAGGTATAGCTCTGGATTTGACATGAATTGCATTTCTTTTTGCTCAAACAAACCAACATTTTCCAATCCGCTCTCTTCCTTGTCCGTTTCCATTGGCACAGGTTCTTGCTTGATGGAATCTGCATCAGTTGCTTCTCCTTGAGTTTGTGGCCTGTGAGATTCTACTGATTGATTACTACCGACAGCTTCAGGCCAAAATATATTCTTCCCAAACACCTGCCCATATATTTCAATACAGCCATTCAAATCTTCCTGACTTCGAGCTTTACTCAATTTATCATTAAGTGCAGTAACCAAAGACATTTTTTTGAGGCAAGCCTTTCCCACTGTGTTTGCTTTGTTTGCTTCTGTATGATCACCCGAGTACACTGCAGAATTTTCATCTTCAAATAGAATTTTGTCTTCATGTTCACCTCCTTTAAGCTTTTGTAAGCCTTTATCAATTAGCTTTCTCAACCTTTGTTTATGCTTCTCTGATCTTTTAGGATTTGATTTTAACCGAACCTTCAAACCTTCCACAAGCATATCATCAATATTATTTTCAGCTAGACTATCAGCCTGTTCTGCTAATATGCCTTCAGAGATAACATGCCCATCTTCAGAAAGTCCTTGTAATGGTGTCGTACTCAAGGAAAAAATATCCTCAAGCAATGATACATTCTGCATATACCGCTCAAATGCTTCATCTTCAGATTCAATCTTAGAATCAAAGTGTTCTTTCAATTTTGCAAACCTCCAGCTGTTTATTGCTACAATTTCCTGCACAAGAACGTCAACACCAGCTGATTGTAACTTATTATTTCTAGGTTGATTGCACAGAGAGATTAACACACTACTTTTAGAGAATAGATATGTTTTTCTTAAGCACCTTTCTTGACAAAGGCCTTTTCACTCTGATCTGAGATAGTGGTCCTGGCATGTAAGGATGAATATGATGCAAAGATGGAGGATGGTATGGCCTTGATGAAACTGCATGTGTAAACCTGGAAGAGAGCATTGTTTAGTCATAAGCATTAAGTAACACCAAATATACTCACAATTCCCAATCCTGGTTAAAACACAAGTACGTAATCTAAAATATATACACAAGCAACATACGTGTTTGAAGAGGTTGGTGTTCGCTGCTGATCAAACAGAGTTGGACTTTGAGAAGGTAGCTTTTCTGAATGGCCTACAATTTGCTTTATAACTGCATAGGAAAAAAGTGAAGCAAACAATTCAGCAACATAAATTTATTATTAACTAACGATGCTAATAAAAAAAAATCCTCCATTAAATTATGGAGCAAGGAGTATGCAATTGCGGACAGATAACACCATCCTAGAAACTAATTAAATGCGAAGTTTGAAGTTCAATGTAGTCTGAAACTTTTTATTCATACAATAATATGGATAACTGCAGAAAAAGCATATAAATTCCCAGAAACACAGAGATGAGAATTATCAATAAACCCTCAAAACATTATTGAAGCTATACAAATCAGTAAGCCAGTTTCGTTGCATGTAATTCTTACAACTACACTATATATGATACAATACACTTTGGTAAGGTCTTCAATATAAAAGGGGAGAGGATTGATGCATGTACAGTCAATGATCTCATTGGACAAGTTAAAGACTGAAAACCCATCATTATTGCCCAAGCCAAAAACTGTGCACTTTTCAAAGAGAAGCAATATATAATATACTTTGCGTGGAGCATATTGAGATATTGGGATATTCTATGGATTTATGTAATTTGTGCCTATATCACTAGAAAATTTTATGATATTCCAATAGTCTATGATACTATAACCCCTCAGAAACTTTGCAGATTAGACAAGGAAACCACTGTTGTTATATTCTAAAATTCTAATCAATTCACTCTTATGGACATCTGATTGCCATACAACAGAAAAATCTCACACGATATCATGCTGGCACATGTCATAAAAGTTAAAACTGATCCCACACAGTGATTGTATTCCATTTTCCAGCATCAATCAGAAGTCAAGTTCTTTTCATCTAATGTGATGAACATGATCCTCAGATTGTATTCAAAGATTTTAGAATGTATGCCTGAAAGACTCTTCATCAAAACTGTTGCCTTTTCTTCAAACTTACAAATGAATAAGAAGGTGCTTAAATCTCGTTAATTGATTTTGTCAATAGAAAGTTACATAATATAATCAAGAACAAGTGCTTGAATACCCTTCGTTGGTGTTGAAGTTTCTATACATTCTGTACCAAACACATTCATCCTACAGAAATAAAGCAAAGACATGATACAAGCTAAAAATGTTAACAAGGTCCTCCCACAATTCCCTACTCTCAGTTAATGTTTCACCATGTGGGCCATTGTCATTCACCTTGTATCTCACATATAAAGAAATACATGCCTTGAAATGAAACATGAGATTACATTTTCAAACGTGTTAAATGTTACAACTGTGGGTCATGATTGTTCATTTCAAAATCTCTTGGCATCATTGTTCAACAATCAACATCAATAATGATCAGCTACCATTTACATCTTGCCTTGCTTGATATCCATGCAAGTTAGATTAGAGTCCCTGCAACCAAGGTTAGGCTTTAGCCTGTTTATCTCTCAGCCAGCTCATTCTAACTATTTACTAGACGTCTATATATCATCTTCATCTCTATGTCATCTTTCTGTATCACCTATATATCACCGTAGCATACATTTATACATCTAGAGCATAGTTGGCGGACTCAACAACTACTCAGCACATTGTTTTGGAAGCAACTTGCCAAGTCCGTGACAAAGACTTGCTGAATAAGGCAGGGATATGGGATGCACCTGGGACGGAAAAATGCTGAAAACCTGTGATTTTTTTACTATTAAAAGCCAACATGCCCTTCTAACTTCCTCACACAGAACTCTTGCATCCATTTGAGGTAATTGCAAGGATTTTGAAATAATTTTGAAGAGAAAATTCAAAGAATTTCAAGGGCACATTTATATTTTTATTTTTAATTTTTGCAAGCATTTAAATTCATTTTAGCTGCTAAATTTAGCATTTGGATTGTAAACAAATCATAGTTTATCTCTTAGTTGCTTCTTGATTTGATTGTGTGTATATATTTTAGGTATATCTTTTAGCATCAATGTTTCGGATCACACTCCATGATCCAGCATCAGGATATTCAAGAGTGCAAGGAGATGTAGAAATGTTAATTGTAGACTTACAGTGACTCGGGGAGATATTTGCAATTCATAATTTTGTATAACTTAAAAGTATTTACAATTTTACTACCAAAAAATTTGATTTGTGAAAAAAATTTGTTCGTTTATACAGACTTTTCAATGGATTCATAGTTTATTTGTATATAATATATACTATAAACAAATTAATTTTCTGATTTTTACTTCATTTTTTGGAAATAATTTAATTTATGCTGATTTCTACTCATTTTATGCTGACTATAATAATTTATGTTAAATTTTGGATTTTTTTCTGTATTTAAAAATTAAAATGCTGTAGTTTCTACTTGTAGGTTAGATACAAAAGCCGATGGAGAACCCTTGGCCTTTGGATCAGGCTCACTCCGCATCAGGCTCAAGCTCAACCCAATTGATGCAAGTTATAGGAACTCGTCCCCCTAGAGCTAGAGACTCTACATGTAAATATGATGTATAGGGTTCGACACCTAGGACAGTCATTTGCATAAGATACCAGAACCTATATCATGGAGGCATCAATTGCCTCAAACACCATCTTGCAAGCATTACCCATCGTGATGCCAAATCTTATAAACTCACAGGACTCGCGAGTCGAGTCCAAGTGAGTCCATCACAAGTACTCGTGAGTCCTTGTGATGGACTCTTGCTACTGCCTGGACATGCCCAGCAACTTATAATTTGGCTTTTTTTTCACTTTTTGAGTCATTTGTTCTTTGTGCTTGCTCAAAACAAGGTTTTAGGGTTACTCTGATGAAATGGAGGATGACAAAGACAAGGACTTTGATGTTGAAGAAGAAGAATCAACTCCTCATTTAAATACCTCAACGCCTACTAGCTCAAGGCGTGAAAATTTGAGTTATATTAGGAGAGGAAAGAAGAGGATGCAATCTTTAGTTTGTTGTTTTTCACATTTGGACATATCATTATATCTAATTTTGTAAACATTTATAAACTTATGCTGCTGTTATACATTTTAAAGTTTGAAACTACGATGATATTTCATATATTGAGTGTTTGAGATTCAAATGACGTGTAATGTATCAATTATGACTCTTATGTTCTTTAAATGCTTTAATTTTTTTGTGTTTTTATGTAAACTACGGGTTTCTCCCTTTGCCGAGTCTTTTGCAAGTCTGAGTCCAAGTCCAATTTTTTGGTTTGCCAAGTCCGTGGCAAGTCCGAGTTTTTGAACTATGTCTTATACCAACACCACAAAAGAGAAAGAATAAGAGAGAAATGCAAAGTTGCAAACCTTGCATTGATGAAAGAGAAAAAAATTACAAAGGAGAAGACAAGAGTAGCCATAGCAACATCCATAGATAGTGTTCCTGGTCCCCATTTGCAAGCAAAAACAGATGAAGATATGGCATTTGAAAGCATAGTGGGCTCCATTCGTGGTCCACAACCTATGAAACAGATTGGCATCCACGGCATCCACATTGTGTAAAGCACCTAAATGCACACCACATAGCTTTTTTGAACCCAGAAACATACCTAGAGCAAAATTATCATTGGAAGGTACAAAGTTGGACAGGCATGTGCATTGAGAAGTAGATAAGGCATTGCCAATTGTTATACTTCAACAACCTTCCCTTCAACGTGGCAAGCAGCCCTTACTTGGGGAATTTGTTAACTGCATTGAAAATAGCAAGAAAAGCCTACAAAATGCCTCCTAAAAAAGACTTAAGTGGGAAATTGCTCAAGGATGTAGCTGAAGAGGCAAAGTTAGTTGTGGAAGAACAAAAGAAGCAATGGCGAAAGTATGCCTACACTATTCTTTCAGATGGGTGGACTGAGGGGAAGAACCGCACTCTCATCAACTTTTTTGTAGCTTTATATGGTGAGGTAATTTTTTTGAAGTTAATTAATGGCTCTAACAAAGAAGAAAATGTAAGTACTTTGAGACTAATGTTGGAGAAGATTGTCATAGAGGAGGGCATAGAGAATGTAGAGTAAATTATAACTTACAATATAGCAACATATGTGGTGGCTAGGAGTTTGCCCCAAAAGACTCAAAGAGATAGGTCACTCTTTTGGACCTCATGCACAACACCTTGCCTTAGTCATTCTTTTGGAGGACATAAGCAAACTTGATTGAGTGAGAAAGATTGTAAAAGATGCAAAAAGCATAACAAAATTTATTTATAATCACCTTTGGGTTCTTCATTCAATGAGATAACACACTAAAGGGAAAGAGCTGATGCAATCAGCAATCACAAGGTTCGCAATGACTTTTCTAACACTGTAAAGCATTATTGGTTTGTTGACTTTAAAACAAATGTTTGTGAATCAGGCATGGCTACACTCGTCGTATTCAAAGAAGCCTAAAGGAGAGAGGGTTTCAAGGACGGTATTTGATAATCTTTTCACACAAAGAGGTACAGGGATCATCAAGGTAACCTCAAAACTTTAATTTCAAATTTAAGTTGAATATTTTATTTTTTATTTTAAAAGTATTTACTTTCATTATTAAATTCTAACTTTAATTTGTTTGTATTTGAAGGTGTCAAAGCCCTTGGTTAGAGTTATATTTTTCATAGATAGGGATCAAAACACAATGGGTTGAATTTATGAGATCAAAGATAGGGCCAAAGAGTCCATCTAAAACTATTACAAGGGGAACAAACTCAAATTTGATCTCATTTGAGAGATCATTGATCGAAGGCAGAACAACGAGCTCCACCAACCCATGATCATACATGCAACAATGTACTTCCTCAAACTCGGTTTTTTCTAATTGAGTGGCTTCACAAATCCTAATGGAGAGGTTATGGAAAGCCTCACAAGATGCATTGAGAAGATGAGACCTGAGGTTGAGGTGAAAGACCTCACTATTCAAGAATTGAACAACTATAGGAATGATAGGGGTAAACTCTTTTCTTCAGCTTTTACTTTCTAAGAAAGAACCACTCATTCAATAAGTAACAAAATTGGATTCTTTACATCACATGCATCTTGCAAGTTACAAATTTCAAATTTATAACTATTGATAAAACATGGTTTGCTTACTAATTCTCGAATATCTTATTTTGTATGTTCTTTCCGGGTAGATTGGGGTGCAAATACCCCAGATCTTCAAAGACTAGCCTTCTGCATTTGTGACAAACTTATAATGCATCCTGTTGAGAGCAGAACTGGAGTTTGTTTGAGGCCATCCACATGAAAAATAGAATAAATTAACTCAAAAACAATTTAATGACCTTGTCTTTATACGATACAACCTTCAGCTTTGCACAAGAAAGGTAGAGAACAAATCAAAGGAGGTCATCGATTTGGAAGTTATTGATCCTTATAGCAATTGGCCAATGCAAGATGAGGAGCCCCTGTTGTTTATTGCATACAAAATTCTTGATTTTGATAGGTAGGCAATGAAAGAGAGGGCTACAACAAAAGGAGCTATTAAATTGTCAATGGATGACATTAAATGAGGTAAAGATGGAGCCAATGCCATCTACTAGTAGGATGGAGATCAAGCTGTCGCCATAAGCATAGCCTTCCATGTCGAGTGAGGAGTCATAGTAGAGAGCAAAGATTAGACCCTCAGCCTCTTCCCAAATTTTCACTTGATTAAGGATGAGGAAAATGTAAAATATAGTAATATGCAATTTATGAATTATGATGATTATGATTTTAAAAGGCAATCATCATAAATTCATTATGTTATCCGAGGATGCATACCTGGACAAAATAGGGTCGTCGCCAGTTAGAAACATCTTATCATAAATATTGGAATTTGCAGAATCATACTCACGTTTCTAAAACCTCTTGTCACCCTCAACAATACAATTCCCACTCCAGACAAAAGAATGACTTGGGATATTATTGTAGACCATTTGAGATTTTATCTGACTCACAACCAACATAATTTTTGCACCCCATCTATAGCCACCTTAGGGCTTGCAACTCCATATTTCAGTCATAACCCAATTGCATATGTGGCTGCTCTTACAAAATAAGGTAAGGGATTATCAAGAAAGCTTTCAAGCCTCACCTCCAAGATTGAATTTCTAGCCATCCTTTAAAGCAAATGGTGACAATACTCCTAGCATCAATGGCTCAAAAGAAAATAATATTTGGCAACCATAACATTTATCGGCTGCTTAAAAAAAATTTGTTCCCTAAGCTTGTTTTGCACATTGTTCTATTTCATAAACGTGCAGCCCCTAGTGTTGTAACATTTATGAAGAATTAGAGATTTATGGAAAACACGTTAAGTTGCTTAATGGCTTTAAAAAGTTATTATAATCTATATTTATTGTATATCAATTAATCATATATATATATATATATATATATATTAGTTTATTTATTATATCTATTTATGTAATTATAATATATTGACAATATTAAATGTATTTTTTTCTAGATTAATGTGGATTTTGTAGGGGTCCACTCCCAAAGACAAAAAGTGATTAAAGATCACTTCAAAATGACATACACAAGACTCCAGATTCAAATTGGCATAATCCAACTAGGGTAAACCAGCCAGCAATACATCCTAATTTATTTTTTGATCTCAAGACAATCTAAGAAGAATTATTCTTCGTCAACAAAGCATTCTGATAAGACATAGAGGTCCAAAACCCCTCTTTTGAGTCATCTATTGTGAATCCAAAGCATTCAAAGCAGAGAGCGTATAAACGAGAAGAGAGGAAGAAGTAGCATCTCTGGAAAAGAGTCACCAGCAAAACGAATAGCGACTAGCTCAAAAAGCAAGACAGGCAACCAATCCACTGCAGGAGCTTAGGGTTGGCCCACATTCTGAGCCCAAGAAAACAAAAGCATTATGTTTATAGAGGCATCACTATCAAAAGGAGCACTAGTAGATGGAAAAGTCTTGGATACCACAAAAGGCTTCCAAGTGCAATACACCATTTAGCAGTGGCGCTTAGTCTCGCTCCAAGAAACTAGACCAAGATCTTTATACTTTACTCTTGAACAATCTTCAGCTATATGATCAAGGCCATAAGAGTTAGATATCAAAAAGCCAACTTTGCATAGTCTAACTATCGTTTCCATATGCAATCTTGCAACTAGAGTTAGTTGTCTACTAGCAATCTTTTAAATAAATCCGTCTCTACTTTGATAAAGAACATAGCTAGGACCAAAAAGAGCATTCATCTCCAAAAGAGCATCCATCGGTAAAGAGATTAGACAAAAAAGAACCCACAGTATTTCCAATAGCTTTCAAAGAACATCCGTCTATAAAGAGAAATGTGTGGGAAAGGAAAGAGAATCGTGTGGGGAGGTTTGGCAATCTAACTCAAACAAGTAGGGCCAAAAAGATTTTTGAAAGGGGAATGCGGGTTGATTCCAAGGCTTCATCAACAGAGTTGCTTTACCCCAAACCAAAACCCCTTCTCCATATAAGCACATTAACCTTTTATGAGTCACAAACAATAACAAAAGAAATTAAGCAAGGGGGTAAATGTCAACCACCTCTAAAATGAAATGTTTCCAATTCCTAGAAACAAAGTCATGGAGGTTAGACAAATGAGGTCTAAAATGGTTAAGTTTACAAACCGAACCCCTTATTGACATAATAAGCTCTCTGGCTAGAACATCACGTCCCAAGAAGAGAAAAACAAGGAACCAAACACATACCCTTAGCTAAAATTTTGCTCCCTTCAACTACCACAAAAGAAGATTGGGCACCCTCAAACACAATAGTAGCTACCACCATTGAAGCCCCAATAGAAATCACTAGAAATTTTGAAAGAAGTTGAAGCACCATCCAGAAGACTCTGTCAAAAGTAGGGGCACTACCAAGAAGAGACCATAAAACACAGCCAAGAGTTACAACGGCCACAACACCCAAACCAAAACCAACAAAATGTTGAAACCAATAGAAGGATGTTAAAACGCCTTTGGCGGATGAGAATAAAGGAGATTGGCAAGGAGCATCGCATGCATTTGCACCTGAAGTGGCAAAGTCTCCATTTTGTAGAAAACATGCTATCAATGATCATTGCAGAAGTGCACAGATAAACTGAAGGTGCAGGATTGGAAGCCATCTTAGTTAATAGTCCAATCTAGAAATATTTTGGGTTAAATCATGGAGGGGCAATATTAAATATATATTAACTAAATTGTTTTTATTTACATATAAAATTATTTATATTTATTTACTTTATATATATACAAAACCCAACTATACCAAACCCTTGAAAAAAATGGCAAACCCTCAAACCCAATCCAGTGATATAGAAAAATAATGGTACTTGGAATGGCATTGAATGTTTAAGCTTTAAATTTTGTTGGGCATGTGCTGTATTCTTTGCATTTTTCTGTATCCCTCGGCCAATGGTTCAAACTTCTATATTCATTGTATAGTAATATTGCTCAGCAGTGTCTTTTGTCCATGTGCCTGTAATTTTGTAAATACAACCATATGGATTGGAATTACGCAAAACAATGAAATATATCATTGCATTGTGAATGGTTGAGTTAATACAATAAGCAAGTTTTGTTTTTCCTGGGTTTTTCCAAGGATACACAAGGACGTGTCCCTTGCCCCAAAACTCAACATCCACGTCCCCTAGCTCTTTTGAGGAAGGGAGGATGCTGAGGGGCATCCCCCTACCGTCCTTGATACCTACTCAACCCTCTTAAATGCAAAGACACAACCCCAGTAATTTGGGGACGGCTAGCCATCCCCAAACGGAGGGGACTTTTCCTAGCGTTAAAAAACAAAAAATAAAGTTTTTTTTTAAATTGTGTTTGCTTCTATACCTTAGTATGAGAATGAAAACAATATATTCAAATTTCAAATGCAAGAGAATCAAAAAAGCTATTCTATTTTCAAATGTATGAGAATCAAATATAGTTAATGAAAAACACATTAGAAAAAACGTCTATTTAATTTTTTTTGTCATGCCAAGTCCAAGTCTCAATACTATGCTTGAAAAGTTTTATTCTTGAGTTTTAAAATTAAAAAGATGCACTATTTTATTTCTTTGCATGATTGTAGCTTTGAAAATGTTTACTATTTGGCACTGACCACAGTGGCTACCATTGGATGGTCCACTTCTGCCAAAGGGGGATAGTGACTCAGATGGTTTTGATTCTTTAGATATTGATAGCCAAAATGAGGCTTGATTTCATAGATTGTCGTATTTTGATGCTTAAGACTCTTGGATCATTTTGTTGCCTTCTGCTATTGTAAATCATGTTTCCTCAATTATTTAAATATCTCAGATCAAGCCATTCTATATTTTTCCAAGACCATTATTCAATTCACTATGAACTCTTTCACTATAAACTCTTTCACCAACCCATCTCTAAGGATCACCATGCAGAATCCCCACTATAGAGGATAATTACTAACAATTATGTAGCTTGGTAAGCTAAATCTTTTAGAGAAATTAGCAGTTGGATTCATTTTCAATACATCTGTACAACAAAAAAGAATTAGAGGTTGGATTCATTTTAGATACATCAGTACAACAAAAAATAGTTAGATACATCTGTACAAAAAGTATTAAAATCATAATATATATAGATTTGTAACCTAAAAGCAGAGATTAAATTCAGAATACCGCAAAACATACATCATAGATAAAATAAACAAAACTAACATAAAAAATAAAATTACTACTTTGATGTAAATTTGTCTAACTCAAATTTCACGATGGATGCTTATTGTTCAACATTAAAATGATAAAATTGGCAATCAGTGTCATATGGGTCTTCTTAAAGATCATTATCAATCAGTGTCATTCTGTTTTCAAAATTAAGTAAATGTGTTTGTTTTTCAGTTTCAGGTTAGTTAGATCAAATTTATGGTTTAGGATTTTATTTTAGTTGACAGGTCAATTCTAGTGGTCATAAAAGTAAAAGGAAAATTGAAATTTTGAAAAAACCGTTTTGGGTGCCAGTTCTTGCCAGATCCCAAACACACCCGGGGCATATAATACTTGAAGACAATAATTTTATCCACTAAAAGTTGCAAATATATTGGCAAGACACTTCAATACTTACCCACGAAGGTACTAATTTACTCAGAAAATGGTCCGAATTTGCATCCAGTTAATACCCAGTTCAGGTCCTGATCTGGGTCTGCTATGGACTCCCACAAGATCCCCCCCAAGTGCATTCAGGTTCACCATGCAGGGTAACTGAACTAATCCTGGTTACATGGGCGGGGGGGGGGGAGCCCTGAGGGGATCCACCAGGTGCAGAGTGGTGATAGTGGGGGGAGCCAAGTGGAGGAACCTTGTCGAAATCCACAGGGGACCCAGAGTAAAACCTAAACTGAGTACATACTAGACCCCAATGCAGATCAAAATGGTAATTTTGTAGGTATGTATCAAAAGTGTCTTGCCAATATATTGTAAGCTATGGTATTTTTCCTTTTATTGGTTTTAACGGATGAAAACATCCTCTTCAGGTACTATATGCCCTCCACAATTATTATTATTAAACATTTTCAAAAATCATTTGCGACAAGTATCACATTATTATTATAAACAAGCTCATATATTCTTGCAATTCATCTACAAAATCAGAGATGATGTTTTCTTTCACTCTAATGTATGAGGCTAGGCATATTTATATTCTAAAAATAATCTACAATAACTAGGACATATAATCTTAATTCTGGCATGTCTGAATAGAAGCATATGCATTTGCACTTTCGGGTCTGATAAAAGTCGAGTAAATCACTTGTTGCTTCCATTTGAAATATCAACTAGGCCATAATGTATACGGAACTTAAACTTTAAAACTTTTAATAATGCACAACGACAGAAAGTGACATAATTGACAAGAAATGATGAATTCCATTATTAGTTTAACTTGGTGAATTAGTTGGGTTTATTTTGTCTACTTTGCAATTCTTTGAGAGCTGTATTAAAGCTATGGTACAAAAGCTAGTCAAATTAACCAATTAAACTTTCACTGATTATAAAAAAATCATACCATGTATATGGCATGGATTTCTTGCTTTCACACAGCAACTCTTACATGCTTGAAATGGACACCTGCATACATATAAATGAAATTAAGTCAAATACCCACACCGCTAAACCTGCCAGCACGCACTCTCCAATTTGCAAATTCATGAATGATCATAATTGTCTGCAAAGAATTCAGTTGTAGACTCGTAGTAATACCATTGTCATAAAATGTGAAGCATATATTTAATAATGCAACTAGCATCCAAAAGCATATAGTTTAATTCATCAGAAAATGCCCAAAAAACTGCCTTTTTCAAGTGAGAAACCATGGTTTTTGTAATAAATCAGTCAATGGGTTTTTCCCAAAAAATTGTGATTTTATCAGGATAATAAACTCACTAAAAAAACCAGAAACCACAACTTTATGCCTCTCATGGGATTTTATTGGTATATACTGCAAAAATAACTCACACTTTCTGGAGGTTTTCTATATTCACATTAAAGGGCAAACTCCCGGAAGTGGCATGATGTGACAAATGAGTACATGTGTAATTGTCATGTGTTGTCCACATGAAGCTACTTGGAAATAATGCTTGCATAGGTGTTCGTAAAGCCATTTCACCATATTATCAACCATGTGCAAAACACCTTGGCAATCTATTGTGTGTGCAAGGGAAGAATGCAGCATTAGAAGTGTTTACTAGAGTTGATATAGAAGAAGGCAAATTGCGCAGATTTGCATATAGATAAAGGTACATCAAGAGAAACCCTTAAATAGATATAAAACTCTAAGTAGAGTGAGCAACTAGTCCCCATGCCACTAATCCACAAATGTACAAGGGTTGCCTCTACCTCTATGCACATTGCACTGGATATGGCATGACCTGTAGCAACTAAATCTCCGAATGGTAGCAAAAATCTCAGGGTTAGATCCAGCTGATATTCCCTCCACTCTCTATCAATTGATGTTCAATTAGTTGCAGTTTACCCCAATGGTCCACCACGCAACACCTACAAGAGTTTCTACCAATATCTAATCCATGAAAAATGGTACTCTTTAATAATTTCACTGGAGAACAAGATGCAAATCAAGTACACGACACATGACTTCTTTAAGCTCCAACACATATGTTTACAGAGCTCACTCCATCTGCAAGAATGATTGTCCCACTTGCAACACTATGTGACAACACAGTTAATTAATGGCATCCCAAACAGCCACTAGTCCAAAATAACTTTGCCTTGGAATACCATTTCCCTCAACTCTAGCATGCACACTTTGTGTCAGCTCTCTATCTCCCTACATGCTTCCTTTGTTCTACTTTCTGCCCTTAAAAGGAACAAATGCTGCCAAGAAGGTGAAGGCTTATTACCTTGAACAAGGAATCAATGCAACCGCACAAGATGGGAAATGATTGTGACCCTAATGAAAGTAAAACATTGTTCAACAAATGAGGAATCAGTCGTCTACCAATGGGAACAACAAACACATATAAGCCCATGGAAAGGTTGACAACTAAGAAGATGTAACTACCACCAAGAATAGAAAAATTGCCTATGCTACCACACATTCAAACCATCGCCCAAGGATAAGAGGAACAGCCACCCATCACTGCTAGAGCATGACAATTCATGCCTAGGAAAGGAAACAACCATGTGCAAGAAAGAAAAATCAATTGCCACCATAACAAGAAAACAATTGCACTCAGTTGTTGCTCAACACACTCATCTACCAATTGTCCCCTTGACTTCATTTTTGTTTTAATCCTCAGAATTGCCCTTCAAGTTTTATCGCTTCTACTTCTACTAATGATTTCACTTCCATGTTGTCACATCAATGATGCTTCTGGAGTTAAACATTGACTTGAATAAACAGATCAATATAATGAAGATATACAAATAACATCCTTAAGACCAGCTTGCCAATTGTCACACTCACTGCTCTATCTTCTAGCACTCAATAATATCTGCCATAGCCAATCAGTCAACTAGTAGCATTGTTGCAAATAATAGCATCACCCAACATAAGTGCATCCAATCATCCAATAGAAAAAGGTTATCTAGCAAACTACACCTATTAAAAATGATGTTATGGAGCCTCTCAAAACACTCTTGGCACTGCTACAAGTAAACTCACAGCGATTCAAAACACTTAACCTTGCAGCCATTCAGAACATTTAACCTTGCAGCCATTCTGAAAGCTTGTAGCACTGTTGCAAGTCGCACTTGAGCTAACCTGAACAAACTGTAGGTGATACTTCCAGCTTTGACCTTGCTAGTTGAATAATTGATCCAAATTCAGATCAATAACTTAGGTAAAGTCACGGAGAACTTAATGGTCGCTCAGAACCACAATTACTTAAAAGCTTCAAGTGTTTTCACGGTTCCCTCACTCAATTTAGGAAAATGTTATGTACTTAATGATATGATATTATAATGTATATAGGCTGATGAAGGTGCTGACATGGGGCGCACATTTCTTCAATTAGTTATAATTATATTGGGTTATGTGGACAACTTGTGGGATTAATTACAATAAACAGTCAATATAAAAGTTCTCTATAAAGGAGGGGAATATCAGTGGAAAGATGTGCAGAGTATGGTATGTGTTTGGGATCTCTTGGAAATATACCTTGAAGTGGCTTCTTCTATAAAGACTATCATATGGTGTTTCCCTACCTCAAGGCTTTGTCAAATTTCTGCATATATTAGATATTTAAGCATGTTGGCTCATAATCATCTCTTGTATTGTGTGTGATCTTTGTTCTACATTAGCTTATTGCCATTGTCACATTATGGATCTTATCAAGTGGTAACAAAGATTTGATTTGGGCAACAGAGTCGATGAAAACCTAATTTTGAATGATTGCCTATATTCATCAACTATTGTCAATTTTTCTTTTAAAAAAATATTTGGAAGAATAATTCAAAGAATCCAATCCAATTTTCAGCTTTTTGTGATCAACATTAAGTGGTTTATTATATTTTTGGATTTTTTAGTGTATTCACTCTACAAGCCACACTTCATGGAATTTTTCTGATCTTTTACATTTTTGGTAAGCCTGCAAAAGTTCATTGGGGATCTATTCTTTGCAGTTTTGGATTTGGAGCCGGCCTCATTTTGAAATGGTTTTAACAAGCTTTGGTCAATAATATGTGGTAGAAAGGTGATCTGTGGAAAAAAAAATTAGAACCCCTAATTGCAATTGAGGTTCCTATGTTTGATGGAAGTAGTAAAGGTAGAGAATAGTGGGTTTAATTCAAAAGTCATTCATCAATTCAAAAGTCATTCATCATCATGAATCATGGAAAGAAAAACTTCATATTCACTTGATAGGTACAGCTCTTAAATGTTAGTGGTCCTTGTTCTTTATGCATCTTTCTAAGGAAGAGATTGAATGAAAAATTTTATTAGATAGATTCACACAAAATGAAACAATAAGTTATACAGTTAACAATGAGTGTAATATCCCTTTTTGGGGATATACCTGATTTTGCCCAAAAATAACAATTTCAACAATACAATTTATTTAGAAATATTATTCTATAATAAAATTACATAATTGCAATTCAATTTAGAAAAAATCATAATAAATTAACATCAAGCATTAATATCAAGGGATTTATGATCATATACAAATAATATTAATCCCTATTGAAAACAAATAATGCTAAATTCATTTGTATCCATTTCATAGTTTATTTTCAATAGCCAACAACATTAGGAATCCGATGGAAAGGCTTGATAGGGCGCCGGGAGACTATCCTCCTCAACCAAGATAAAGGGCATGAAATGAGCTCCGAGTCATTCAGCCCCTTGGCCACAAAAAGGGCAGGACCGCCAGTCCATCACTCTTGGGGTTGGTGTACTTGATGAGACAACCAGTACTGCTGAATCTTCCTACCAAATGTTTCACATTGATTCCAGATATGATTGCTGATGGAAATCAGATAAATAATTATTAATCTTATATTTCTTCATGGATTGGCAATTTAATAAATAAACTTAAAGCTTCCTAGCAGATTTATAAACAAATAGGTAGTAAATACAATCATATTGCATACCAATCACTTTCCTAAATATTATAGATTGCTGAGCTATTTGAATTATATTCAAATTAGACTTTATCATTTCATGCCTTCTTAAAATGAGGCTTCCTCCCTTTATACCTTCCATGGTGGGAAGGATAATAACTTTTAGCCTTGAAAAGATAAACCTTTCAGCAACAGTGCCCTTTCCCTTGAGATTGATGCCCTTTCTGTCGCTCCTGTTCAAGGGTCATTGCTTAGTAACGATTAACCACCACTTAAGGATGAAGAATAATTCATATCATTCACTCAAAACAAATCATCAACCAGAATGATTATGATTCTCTTTCTTTGTGCCTTCCTTAACACTTATAATGGGTATAAGATGGTGAAATATTATATTTTATTTTATTAATCTTTTAAGGTGAGGGGCATGATAGTCCGCCCTTCCCAAGATTGTTTGTCCATAAGCAATTTCAAATTGGGATGATTAAATGTTTTGGTTCCTACCCAAGTGATGTCTTCCATGGGCAAGTTTTCCCATTTAATCAAATACTCAAGAATAATCTTATTCCTTAACTTCTTTTCTCATATATCAATATGGCCTCATGTTCCAAAATAAATTTTCCTTCATCATCGATGGGGGGTAATTCTGAACATGGTGTAAAAAGCTGTCCCAATACCTTTTTGAGGGGAGACATGCAGAAGCCATTATGAATTCTACTATTTGCCGATAATTCCAACTCGTAAGCAACATCATCAATCCTCCTTATAATCTTGTAAGGCAAAGCCAATAGAATCTTGGTTTGAGTTTCTCAGCTCCACTTCCTTTGAATGATGATTGCTTATAGGATTGCAATCTTGGGAAGACTAAATCCCCAACTTCGAATGTCCTTTGAGTTTTTCTTTGATCAACTTAAATCTTTTGTTGATTTTGCGCATGGTGCAAATTATTTTTGTATGCATTCACTATTAGAATAATATCTCCATAATATCCTATTTATTATTATTATTTTAATGGTCAATATTGTAAATCTTGTAAATATTAGACTGTTTCTAATATTGTAGATATTCTTTAGTTATTAGAATGTTTATAATAACAAAAATTGTTTTGTAACAGAAACATCGTCTTTGTAAACTATAAAAGAGCGTCTTGCTCATTCATTAATTTATCCAATATTTTACCAATTACCTGTGTAGCATGGTATCAAAGCCAGATTATTTTCTCTCGAAAATTTATAATTTCTTAATTGAAATTATCTGCTTTAGATTTTCAAAATAATTCTGGGATTTTTTGCAGAAATTATTTTTTTGCAAAACCCAAATAGGGTTTTCGTGTCACTGTTGATGCCATTTCTACAACTTTTTTGGGTCAAGGGTTTCTGTTCATGGCTTATTTTCCTAGCTCGTGACCTCCACGCGACCATTTTTCGTGGCTTTCTCTGCAACCCATGACATCTCAATTCAGCCCAGTTCGATTTTGTGACTGTGCCCAGTTTAATGGCCCTTCTGCACCCACATCTAGGCATTATCGATCAAAACAACCTGATTTTTGGCTATTTGTTTTTTACTACATAGTCGTTTTTTTGTCACAGACTCCAAGCCCGTGATTTGTTCTCAACTCGTTGTTTCTTCTCTATTCAGTGCCCTTTCTCTGCAGTTGACACCATTTTCAACCCCCTTTCTTCTTGCTCTTGCATCGTACTCCATTCACGGGGTTGTTTTTGCCCTCATTTTTTTGATAACAGTGGCCTTTTTTCTAAGAATGGCAATTTTTTCTAGGGTTTTTACAAATCTCAACCCATTATGTGGTCGACGGTGTTGGTGCCCAAAAACGATGGATTTGCTTTTGGCCAACTGACAAGTATAATGGTGATGTACCACTTATACCTTTGCAATTTTAGCTTTAATCAAGCCAAGGCTGGTAGGCCTAATTTCACTTTGAACTATCAAATTTTCTATGTCGCACAACTGTGTACATAAACAAACAAAGTTCCTCCCAAGGTGGTGAATAATCCCTAGAGGAAAACAACAAATCTCCTGATAATTTCTAATATGTAAAGCTTAAACTAAAACTAAATAACCACTAAGAATCCTAGTTGTAATGCTTTGAAAAATGATTAAATTATCAACAAACTACAAAGTATGAACCAAATGACGATTTCCAAATAATGATTAGATCAGTGCCTTCTAAAAACTTGGGCTATGGAGTCAGAAAAATTTTCAATCCTACGTACAATCGGAGACAGTTTTAAAAAACTTGCTTTAATAAGACAAGACTATCATCTCAAGGGCTTCCACTCAAGATATAACTCAAACCAGATTACGTAGTTAGTATTATTGAATTTAACTCTGTTCAAGAGACCGACAAAAACAAAGGAAGATTCGCAGATCTTTCAATTGATATTCAAACTATATATTGATTTTGAGTTATAACATTCAGGGAATTTAACACAATGAAACATTCTATAAAATAGAATATCCGAAAGACTAATTGAAAACATATAACTTATAACCACAAATAAAAAGAAATGGAACTTATCTTTATTGATGTTGAAAAACTGGTACATAAGAGTTCATAGTTGAAGTTGTTTATGAAATTCTATTCTATGAAAATCTGAATTTGTATTATCTCTTTACATTTTACATTATGTATATATATATATATGTGTGTGTGTGTGTGTGTTTGAGTGGATTTCACCTCTTTAGGATGAAAAGACACAACCCTTATTACAAATTATTTTGAAAAATAATAAACTAACTAAAATATAACTAACTTTCAGATTTGGGTCTGGTCAAAAAACCAAAACACCTCGTGGAAAGCTAAGATTTTTACTACACAGGGAATTTGATTTCCCGAATTGGGTCATTTTTAGATTTTTAAAATTCAACTATCTTCAGCCTCTGTTGGCATCATCTTTGCAGCAGGTTGAAATTCTAGCATTTTCTAAAGGCTTTGATCACAGAATTTTAATTGTTCCTGTCACGGAGCTTCCTTTCTTAATCCTCAATTTTTAATTGAAAATTAATATAATTCTTTATCCCATTTCATGTACTCCATTAATTATTGGGCATGGAGTTTAAGAGGACATTTTTTAGGGTTTTATCACTATATAGGACTCCAAATTTTGCCCAAAATTTAGAGCTCCAACAAGCTCTTTCTGGGGACGTATGCTCCATGTGAGCATAGCGAGATTCCAACTATCTCTGTTGAAACAGACCCAGTATCCATACTAATCTGATGCGAAGTAAAATTGGGTGGCCCCAGGCCCCCCAAAAAAACGAAACTCACTTCCTCTATCGAACACCCGATTCTAATCACATAACACTTTTAACCTTGCTGCATTACACATGTCATCCTTATAGACAATTCTCGTCACTTCATCAACATGATCTTTGGAATCCAATCTATGTTCAACCCTTGAGAAATCATCAGGTCCATTGTAATCCTTGTTGACTAGAAGATTTTGGTTAATCATACAAACCTCTAGGTTAGTCTTCTTTTTTTGGATACCTTCTTGTTCACAATCTGTCCCATCTCTATATTCTGGATAGTTTTTCTCCTCACCAAAAGGCTTTGAGAATATCTTATCTTCAAGAAGTACAAACTCTCTCTGACCAAGAGTTTGATCAGCTGTGACATTTCTAAAATTTTCACAACTATGCTTCAACACATTCTCTTCATCATGTCTGGTTGATTCCATCTCATCTTCATATGTTTGACATATTCCATTCTCATAGGATGAACTGAAATATATCTCACCTTCTGAATGTATATTATGATTTTTATCAACTTCAAAATTAGGACTGCTATCTTCATCATAATGCTGATGGATTTGATTGCACAGAAGATCTTCAAATAATGGATTCGATAACATAGAGAAATCAGACATATCTTCATCTACTTCCTCTTCAAACAATGGATTCAGGAACATGGAGAATTCAGACATACATTCATGAGAATTTTCATTTGGATCATCAAGTTTTTCATCAACAAGGCTAACATCTTCATTGACATTATCTCTTGAAACTTCCTCATGTTCATGCAATTCTATTCCATCTCCACAATTTGATTTCTCTTGAATATGGGCTGATCCATCAACCTCCTTACCATGGTAGATTGAGAAAAAATTTGGACCATTCTTCTTAGTGTGTCTTCGGTATTCTATGTCTAATAAGGCTGAAATCTCTTCCACATGAAAAAGATCCTCTTCCTCATTTTCATATTCACTGATGTTTGATATCATACAAGTATCATCATGGAAAAAAAAATTCCTCAGACTGCCCAAAAGAATCTTCTCCATTCAAATCTGAAACCTCACTTAACTCATATGTTATTTTAGTTATGCACTCTTTCTCCTCTGCAACCAGTTCATTATTCATAAGTTTGAGAAAGGTAAGGAACTGATGATCATATAAAAGACCTAGTTCTCGCATTCTGTTGAAAAGATCAGAGGATGTAGGTCTACACTCTGCAGGTATTTCTTGACAGATATTAAACATCCTTATGAAAAATTGTACTGCAGATTCTTCTCCTTGTTTCTCTAAGTTCAAAAATGCGTCCAAAGGGGATATGTAATTTGGATCTTCTTTATCATCACTGAGATTGCCATCAAACACAAGGCCTTGTTCAATTTGATCATAAGCCTCCTCTTCTCTGTCTTCACTATCTTCTTCTAGTATCTTAAAAAGTAGCTTCAGATCAGGGTCATCTGGCAAGATTCCCAAGTTTTTGACCTTTCTCATTAATTATTTTTGTGAAGGCATAATTGTTATAGGTATCCTCTAATATATATTCGCCATCCTCAAGAATAAGTGTGCAGAAGACTCCCCTTCAAATCCCTCCAAACTGAAAAATGCATCAAGTAGAGACATACTATGATCCTCCTCCATGCTGCAGCTTTGGTCTTCACACTGTTCATAATACATGTTATCTTCATCACTTGCATCATGGAATTCATATAGAAACCATTGTTCAAATTCTTTCGAAGATGAAATACTTTGTGTAGGTAATGATTCATATGCCTCTCTTGCATTATCTTTTAATGTCGTGACAAATAGTTTCATTGCCTGATCTTCTGCACAAATCTCATAGTTCTCTATAAATTCATAAAATGCATCCAAATGTTCAACTGCGGATTCATCCCATTCTCCATGGAACTTTGGTACAAGCTGTGAAAACTTAGGGAGCAACTTAAAAGGAATACAATGGAATCCCCTCAGATCCAATGGCCTGATACCATCTAGAATAAATGGTTTTCTTTGAAATGGTTGTTTATTCTAATACATTCTGAATATCTAAATCGGTAATAACTTGTTTCTTTATACGTTAGGTTCTTGTCAATAGAGTCACCACTTCTTTCAAAGAGGAAAACATTACTTATCTCCTTCTGGGTCTTCTTCCTCAGTAGAGTCACTAATTGAAATGCTTTATTGAATAGAGTCGCCACCTCACTTTTTGTGAGGAAATAAACTGTCCTGAGTCCTCTCTCCCAGTAGAGTTCTTTTGAATTTAACAACTGTAACCAAAGATTTTGCAAATATCTTTCACAGATAGCTATCCCCAGTAGAGTCGCTAATTTGTTAGTGCCCAAAAACGATGGATTTGCTTTTGGCCAACTGACAGGTATAATGGTGATGTACCACTTATACCTCTGCAATTTTGGCTTTAATCAAGCCAAGGCTAGTAGGCTTAATTTCACTTTGAACTATCAAATTTTGTACATAAACAAACAAAGTTCCTCCCAAGGTGGTGAATAATCCCTGGAGGAAAACAATAAATCTCTTGATAATTTCTAATATGTAAAGCTTAAACTAAAACTAAATAACCACTAAGAATCCTAATTGTAATGCTTTGAAAAATGATTAAATTATCAACAAACTACAAAGTATGAACCAAATGACAATTTCCAAATAATGATTAGTCAGTGCCTTCTAAAAACTTGGGCTATGGAGTCAGAAAAATTTTCAATCCTACATATGATCAGAGACAGTTTTTAAAAACTTGCTTTAATAAGACAAGACTATCATCTCAAGGGCTTCCACTCAAGATATAACTCAAACCAGATTACACAGTTAGTATTATTGAATTTAACTATGTTCAAGAGACCAACAAAAACAAAGGAAGATTCGCAGATCTTTCAATTGATATTTAAACTATATATTGATTTTGAGTTATAACATTCAGGGAATTTAACACAATGAAACATTCTATAAAATAGAATATTCGAAAGACTAATTGAAAACATATAACTTATAACCACAAATAAAAAGAAATGGCACTTATCTTTATTGATGTTGAAAAATTGGTACATAAGAGTTCATAGTTGCAGTTGTTTATGAAATTCTATTCTATGAAAATCTGAATTTGTATTATCTCTTTACATTTTACATTATGTATATATATGTGTTTGAGTGGATTTCACACTTCTTTAGGGTGAAAAAACACAACCCTTATTACAAATTATTTTGAAAAATAATAAACTAACTAAAAAATAACTACCTAACTTTCAGATTTGGGTCTAGTCGAAAAACCAAAACACCTCGTGGAAAGCTAAGATTTTTACTAGAGATAGGAAATTTGATTTCTCGAACTAGGTCGTTTTTAGATTTTTAAAATTCAACTATCTTCAGCCTTTGTTGGCATCATCTTTGCAGCAGGTTGAAATTCCAGCATTTTTTGAAGGCTTTGATCACAGAATTTTGATTGTTCCTGTCACAGAGCTTCCTTTCTTAATCCCTCAACTTTTAATTAAAAATTAATATAATTCTTTATCCCATTTCATGTACTCCATTAATTATTGGGCATGGAGTTTAAGAGGACATTTTTTAGGGTTTTATCACTATATAGGACTCCAAATTTTGCCCAAAACTTAGAGCTCCAACAGACGGTTCCTTCTTCTAACTGTTTTTTGCAGCAATCTATCATTTTTTCTTTCACAATTTGCAAGTAACTAGGGTTTCTTTCAAACCCTTTAATTTTTTAGTCCATTTCAAATTTTCATTGCAAATTCTTAGTGGGTTTTTGGAGCACTTTTTTGGGTTTCTCTCAAAAATTTGGCTCTTCTAATATTTTTGCACTGGGGTCCATGCTCAAATATATGCAATTCAGTCTTGAAATCAGTGCTCTCTTTTTGCCTCAGTATTATTCAAAACATGATTTTCACGTGTTCAACATATTCTGCCTCGATATTCATGTTATCATCCGATCAACCACATTTGACCTCAATATTCTACAATGGCATCTCTGAGAAATATTCTACTTGAGGGGAGTCAAAAATTCAATGGCAAAAACTAAAATACTTGGAAGCAGCGTATGATGACGATCTTTGAATACAAATGCCTTAAAAAAATTGTTTTGGGCAAGGCCAATCATACTAAGGATGAGGACAAAGAGCAAGATAAATTTGATAAGCAAAATCGAGAAGCTGTTATGATCATCAAACTTTCGGTCACTGATGATCAGCTACTACAGTTTCCTTTCGGCAATTCAATTGTTGCAATTTGGATGTATCTCAAAGGTTTGCATGAAACTTCTGATAAGAGCCATGAGTTCTTCTTGAAGAACACACTCTTCACAATCATGATGGATGAATAGGTGTCCCTGTAGGATCATCTCAATAAAATAGGACATTCGAGATCAGTTGGAAGCCATTCAACACAAAATGGAAGAAGACATGGTGGTAATCACCCTAAAGAGTCCACCATCTTCCTATGAGCACTTTGTTGAGACTCTCAACATTGATTCCACTCATGCTGATGTGTCATTTTCAAATCTCTGCATAATGCTTTTATAGCAAGATCGATGGAAACAACAATTCAGCAATGGTACTAGTTCATCTTCAAACACACAAGCTTTTTCAACTAGCTCATTTCATAAGGATGCAAGCAACTCTCAGTTTTCTCGGTCTTCTCAACAGAATCCCTCTGCTCAGTCATCAGAAGGCCCGAAGAAGAAAAATATTTAGTGCAACTACTGCCATAAATTTGGTCATATGAAGTTGGAGTGTTGGAAACACTTAGCTACTCAAGCCAAGCAATTTGGTTCACAGCCTAAAGCACATGTAGCGGAGCACACTGAGCAAAGTGAGTCTACCTTTTACGCCTTCATGGTTAAAAGACTTGCAAATCATATGAAATCTTTTGCCCGGTATATTGATACAGTTGCCTCATGCCACTTCTCTCATCACCGAGATTGGTTTGCGGATTTTCAGCCATTCTCAGATTCAGTTATTTGTGGAGGCGGAGAAAAGTGCATTGTTGTCAAAAAGGGCAATATATAGATTCATTCTGGAGGGAAGAAACTAATTTTCCTCGATGTGTACTATGTTCCAAGAATGGAGCTCAACCTTCTCTCAGTCAGTTAAATTCTGAGACATTCTCCTTAGCTCGACGTGACCTTCAATTCACATTAGTGCAGTATCATTCATCGAGATACTCAGTCAATTGTTTCCATGGGCCTTGAGGATCATGTATTCAGACTTGGTGACTTTGGTGATTCTCAGGAGCTTGCTATAGCAGCCCAACGCTCCTTTGTTAGTACACTCTAGCATCAATAGTATGGGCACTCAAATGTGCACTATCTTTCTCAGCTTGTTCGAGAAGATCTTGCCATTGGACTACCGAAGATTCAAACCCAAAACCTTGGAGTTTGCGGAGCATGATCTATTTGATGATGATGATCTTGTTGCACCTCCTGCTTCTGATGTTGGCACTTCTACTCTCCGGCCAAAATGGTGGGCTAAGATGATTGGCAATCTTCATAATGATGAACTCATCCAAGGTAGAAATGCTCGAAAGAGGAGAAAACCTTTTGATTCTGTAAATTTTGTCTCATGGCTAACATTCACAGTGTGTATGAGCCTCAAACATACACAAGCGAATGGGATACCTGAGTGGTAAGAAGCTATGAAGATTGAGCATCATATTTTGTTGAAAAAGAACACTTGGATTCTATCAGATCTTCCTTCGAGAAAGAAACCCATTGGATGCAAATGGATCTACAAAGTCAAATACAAGGTTGATGGTACTTCAGATAAGTACAAGGTTCATCTTGTTGCCAAAGGCTTCTCTTGGAGTGAAGGGATTGATTATGAGGAGACCTTTGCTTTGACAACAAAGATGATCATCATCAAATTAGTCCTAGCCATGGCAGCTCGGTGTGGTTGGAAGGTCCATCAAATGGACGTCAAGAGTGTCTTCCTGAATGGTGAGTTACAAGAAGAGGTTTACATGATGCAACCTCCTGGATTCAAGGTTGGTAAAGAAAACCAAGTACTCAAACTAGTGAAAGCACTCTATGGCATCAAACATGCTCCTCGAGCATGGTACATGAAAATTGATAAGTACCTCATAGATCAAGGTTTCCAAAGGAGTCCTTCTGACTCGAATCAATATAACAAGACTACTAGCAGTGACATCATCCTCTTAGTTATTTATGTTGACTTAATCATCACTGGTAGTTTGGCATCTTTGATTCATGAAATCTAACAGAATTTATGCCAGTATTCTGACATGACTGACCATGGGCTTCTGCACTACTGCCTCAACGTCAAGGTTTGGCAGCAATCTCATGGCATCTTCATCTCTCAGTCTAAGTATGCAAGGGCTCTACTAGACAAATTCAAAATGCAGGACTGCAAACTTGCGTCTACACCTATGGATTTTGACCTGAAGTTGTCCGCCAAATCTGGTTCTCCAATTGAGAATGAAATAGCATTCAGGCAACTAGTGGGCAATTTAATCTATCTCACCACCACTAGACCTGATCTAAGCTTTTCGGTGAGTTACATATTACGCTTCATGACAGCTCCTACTTCAGATCATTGGGTTGCAGGGAAGTGCATCCTGTGCTATGTCAAGGGCACTTCTGACTTTGGTATCCTCTATGGACGTACCAAAGATCCCAACCTCATCAGATACACAGACTCGGATTGGGGGGGCTTTGTTGATGATAGAAAGTCCACTTTCAAGTATGTCTTCAGTTTGGGAACAGGTGCTATCACTTAGACCAATAAGAAGCAGCAGGTTGTATCTCTTTCCTCGACAAATGTTGAATATCGAGGAACAATCAAAGCAGCTTGTGAGGCGGTTTCTTTCGAAGGATGCTTTCAGACATCCAGATGTCTCAAGCAGGCACTTCACCCCTCTTCTGCAACAATCAAGGGGTGCTCAAACTCGCCAAAAAGCTAGTCTTCCACGAGCAAACCAAGCATATTGACTTTCATTGTCACTTCATTTGCCAGTTGGTTGAAGATGGATCTGTAGATTTGCAGTATATTCCTACAATAGACCAGACTGCCGATATTCTCACCAAGTCCCTACTTGTAGAGAAGTTTGTTAAGTTTAGGCGGCTCCTTGGTATCGTAGATAGATTGACCATTAAGGGAGGGTTTTCGAATAATATCTCCATAATAACTTGTTTATTATTATTTTAATGGTCAATATTGTAAATCTTGTAAATATTAGAATGTGTCTAATATTGTAGATATTCATTAGTTATTAGAATGTTTCTAATAACAATGATTGTTTCATAATAGAAACATCGTCTTTGTAAACTATAAATGAGCGTCTTGCTCATTCATTAATTTATCCAATATTTTACTAATTACCTGTGTAGTATTCACAATGACTCTACTTTGTTGTACAAAATTTCTAGCTCATGGCACTCGACTTTTGGTAAGAATTATATCTCCAAATGAGGTTCACCTCATACCCATACAAGGCTTTGGAAGGACTCGTCCCTATTGACATTTGATGAGTAGTGGTATAGTGATACTCCTCAAGGTGTAACCATTTGATCCATGAGTTTTAGTGTCTGCCGGCATAGTTTCTTATATATCCTTCACACCATTCATTGACAATCTCAGTCTGTCCATTCGGTTTGTGGGTAGTAACTTGCACTTAGGTTGAATTTCAAATCCTACTAGTCTGAAGAGCTCTTGCCAAAACAAACTAAGGAATTTGCTCTCCCTATCACTAACAATATTTTTTAGTAAACCATGCAATTTGAAAAATTCTTTGAAAAAAACATTGGTCAAAAGGCTCTAAAGTTAGTAGCTATTGCAAGGAAATGTCCATACTTAGCCAAATGGTTCATCACAACGTATATACAATCCTTTTCTTGCACCTTTGGGAGTCCTCTGATGAAATCCATTGAGATACTTCCCCATTTCTAATTAGATATAGGTAGGGGTTGAAGTAATCCTACAAGAGATACATGTTCTTTGTTTCTTTGACATTGTGCATTCTCTAATGTGTTTTAAGACTTCTCCCTTGAGACCTTTCTTGGAGAATCTCTCTCTTAATTGTTTGTAGGTTTTGTAGTGCCCTTGGTGCTTTGCCAAAGGGGTACCATGATAGGATTTCATAATGTGTACCTTCATCTATGATCTCGGAGTGATATGTATTCTATTTTTGTAAAGAAAATGTTCATATAATATTTGGTACCTTTCATCTTGTAGTTTTCCTTCTAGTATATCATTTGATAATGTGTCCTTAGCGTATTCAACAATTATTAAAAAAATCCATTCAGTGGAGATATCCATCATAGAGCATAAGACAGGATCTTTGTGATAGGTCATCAGCTACATTATTTTTCCCTTCCATGTACTCAATGTCATAGTCCTAGGCTTGTAATTTGCTTAGCCATTTTTGTTGTCTTTCATTTAAATCAATCTGGTTTAAGAAGAAACTCAAGCTATTATGATCGGTTTTTACAATGAACCTCCCAAAAACTGGTAATGTCTAAATTTTACTAGGACATGCATGATTCCATGCATTTCCTTATCGTATATAAAATAGTTATTTTTAGTTTCTTTTAGTTTTCTACTTTCAAAAGCTATAGGATGTTTGTTTTGCATTAATAATTATCCAACACCTTCTCTAAAAGCATCACATTCTTACTCAAATGGTAATCATAAGTCTAGAATGCCCAAAACTAGGTAGGAGCACATGATTTCCTTTAGCTTTCCAAAGGCTTGTTGGGCCTCTATACTCCATGAGAATGCACCTTCCGCGATTAAATCTATTTGCAGGGTAGTTAACCTTGAGAACCCTTTAACTAATCTGCTATAGTAGCTGCAAAGTCCCAAAAATCTTCTTAGATGTGTTGAAGTTCTTGGTCTTGGCCAATCCCTTGTGGCTTTAATTTTTTCTTCATCAAAGATGACTCTTTGGGCACTAATTTTGTCCTAAATATAAAACCTCCTCCAACCCAAATTCACATTTGGACATTTTGGCAAATAATGGCTATAGTTCAAGTATTCCCAACACTTCATTCATGTGTCCTTAGGTGGTCTTCCCATGTTTTTCTATAAATCAAAATGTCGTCAAAGAATGCCAAGAGGGATTTTCTTAGTTGTTTGCTAAATAGGTGATACATGCAAGATTGGAAGGTAGCAAGGGCATTGGTTAGTCCAAAAGGCAAGATAAGGAACTCAAAGTGTTGATAATGACATCTAAGAGCTGTTTTTTGGACATCCTCCATCCTCACCCTAACTTGATAGTATCCTGAACGTAGGTCAATTTTTGCAAAGTACATTGCCCCATGGAGCTCATCAATTAGTTCATCTACCCTAGGAATGGGGCAACAGTTCTTAATGGTCTTTTTATTAAGATCCCTATAATCAATGCACATCCTCGTGGTATCATCTTTCATTTTTACTAATACAATAGAAGAAGCAAAGGGGCTAGAGTTAGGTTATATATGTCCCGTTTCCAACAATTCCTTTATGGTTTTCTCAATTTCTTCTTTATACTTTCTTGGATGTTGACATGGTGTGTGGATAATAGGTTTCACCCCTTCTTCAAGCTCAATAGTGTGTCTGAAACCCCTTTTTGGTATAAGTCCTGGAGGAATGTCACTAAACTTGTGTGTCTATTCAAGATAGGTTAGATGTCTACATGTACAGTTTTTCCTCTACTAGTTAAAGATATATCAAATATCATACATTGTGCACCCCATTCTACTTGACCATGTCTAAAGGCTCTCTCATTCTCTTGGATGATAGTGCCTTTGGGATCCCATCAAATGAACCTTGTAAGATCACCTCTTGACCATTGTGTTGGAAACAAAGCTCCATCTTTTTGGAAATCTTGGTAATCTCCCTAAGGAGTGCAACCATTGGATGCCTCGGACCACTTGAGTATCACCGTTCACCCATGTTCAATACATAGAAGTTCTCCTTGATTTGATGTCTTTTGAAGGTAATTCTTAGTTGTTGGATCCTTTGTGCATTGAATGGTAAATCCATCTCCCATGACCACCCTGAAACCTTCAAAATTTTCTATTTCTAATTTCATCCTTGTCACTAGACCTTCATCAATTAAGTTGGGAGTGGCGTTGCTATCAACTAGGACAATTACATTTTGTCCTTTTAGAACACTTAGGATTTTAAGAGGGTGAAATTTAGGCACTCCTGAAAGGGTGGCTAATTTACCACCTACATTTTCTTCATCTTCTTGTTGCCTTTTATTCCTTTGGGTTTCATATTTCTCTTCACTTACCTCTTCATCCAATACTGCTTCTAAGTTGTGTGCTTGTCTCCTTTTTGCACAATTATGTCCATACACTCATTTCTCCTTACACTGAAAACACAATCCTTTCTTTTGAAGTTCTTTTCTTTCATCCTTTGGAATGAAGGATCGACCATCTTTCTTATAGAAAGGTTGGGTATACATGTTTGAGTTTGGATTCTTTGTATAAATTTTGTCCTTTGTAGATGTGACTTCTAAACTTAATGCTTTTTGGATTGCATCTTGAAGTGATGTAAGGTCAAGGGCCTATGGATTGGTTCTTTTAACCCTTCAAAAAATAGGTATGGAAACCTGTTGATGTGAGTTTTGTTCCACTTACACAACATGCAGGACTAAACACTTAATGCTTCAAGAAACATAGAGCATTAAACCCTCTCTTGAATAAAATCATCTCGCATGCTAAGCTTTGCAATGAAGATCATGAAATGACTCCAAGGTTCCTTACACTTGTGGATATCTAACTCAGTTTAAATGATGTGATTTTCTGGTTAATCACTTAGGCAGGCTTATGTAATTCATTCAAGGATGTCAACTTACTTGCACTTCTAAAGATTTGGCTTCACAATGTGCAATAAAATATAACTGTGATTTATATCACTTTCAACTTTGCTCTTCAACTCCTATTATCTAGACTACTTCTACTTCTAACTATGGATGGGAAGATTAATGGATGGACTAGGACTCCTACCAAATGGAGGCTTGCCTGCAACTTCAACTACACCTAGTGCAAAGCTTCAAAGGATCTTAAATGGTTTTCATATAAACACCCTCCCTTCAATCCAACTTAGAGTACAAATCAAGGATCCAATGCCAATTGAACTTGAGCACAACTACTAGATTACCACACAAGGCACCCTTGCATCTACACGGAGCTAGTGGCCTAGTTTTATAGAGTCAACCAATCAAACATCTACCAATATCACCACACAATCTATCTACTTTTACTCTTACTTTAACAACTTTGAAATGAAATCCTATTTTAATTGAGAGATGTAAAGAACCATACAAATACACCAAAATGATCATGTATATCCACCATGCAAGCCACAACAATGAATAGAGAACAATTTTGATAGTATTTTGGCAACAATTCTCCAACATAACTCTCTTACAAATGAGAGAAAATGACCTTATATAGAGGCTCAAGTACGAGTGGCCAAGATTAAGAGGCAAAAATCTGAAATCAAGGGCCCAGATTACATCCCATAAACCCTAATTAGGGTTGCCATAATTACAACCAATTACACGAGGGCACCAAACTTGTGGGCCAATAAGAAAATTACAATATTTTTTTCAACCAATGAGAACATAGGACACTTGGCATGATATGATTGCACATGCTTGAAAGAGGAATATTTTGATTGGAGGAGACAACCAACTGCCACCCCATCATCCTTATCCTGTTATTTGATCTTTTGATAAAGGTTAGATATCCTTTAGATGATCAACCTTGTCCACCTCTTCTCATGAACACCCCTACCAAGCTGCAAGAGCATGCCCACCAACTAGCAGCAACACCCCTACCAACTTGAGTCCTTAGGAATTTTCTCATTGCCATGTCTTGAGCTTGAAATGGTGAAGCCTTCATGCACTTGAATCTTGAACTTGCCCTTGATCTCGCCTTGAGCTTGGTGTGAATTCCCTTTCCACTTGAGAGACTTGAACCTAAACCTTGCATCCTCCTTCTTGTCAACCCTACCAAGTTGAGAGAGGGCCTCACCAAGTTGCAAGAACTCCCCTGCCAACCTAAAAAAAAGCAAAGAAACAAGTCACTCCACTTCATTTGACAAAGTATTGCCAATAAAACTTTGAAAATAACATTTGATCAAGCTAATTGAGTTAGGATTATCATTGCATTTCATTCAACTAACTTGCCCAATCACAAAAACATGAGCTTATCCACATGATCTGGGCACAAAAAACATGTTCAATGGATGTAACTTGATGCCCTAGGAGCTGGATAAATGATGTCAAGATTGCAATGCACCAACTCCAAATTCGGATTTGCTTAAATCTCTGATTTTCTAGGCACGAAGAAGATGAGAATTTCTCAAAAGGTAGGTGAAAATGAATGCCAAGATGATGTCTTCAAACCCCAAGACCAATTCACCACCTCTTAAAACCATCAAAATTGAGAAAATTGTATGAAAATGGCCAAAAAAATCCTCAAAACAAAATCGCCCATGGCTGGAAATGCATTTCCAGAATTTGTAATCATAAAATTTTCTCTTGGAAACAATGAGAAATGATGCCCAAACACCTCTTTAAATATCCATCTAATTGCCCAAAATGGATGACTTGCATGGGGGAAAAAGAAATAAAATTAAAACATATCCCATTGGATTAAAATTCACTTTAATTAATTCCAGCCCTTGATTAAATTGAATTGATTGGAATTTGAGCCAAAATTATTATAATTAAATCTCCTTGAATTTTAAAATCTCTCTGAATTGAAACTTGATAACATGGGCCCCAAAATTGCATCGATTTTAACAAAATTATGGATTTAAATTAGCCAAATCCGAAATTGACATAGGCTCCAAAATTAAAATTTGAAAAAAAGATCATGTAGGCCCCTAATTAAGATTTAAACTCTCCCAATTGTGGACCCAATAACTTGCCTTGAATTTCACACCAATTAAGCCTTAAAATACATCGAATTTAGCACACAAAGGGGCCCAAATTATTTTCGAATTTCACCTTGGCATTGAATTTTAAATGTAATATGGCCTCTCAGATTTTTATTTTTTTTTAAATTACAAATTGGCATCAATTTTGCATTGAAATTTAAAATGATGTTGATTTTTAAATTGTAAGTTGATTTTCCAATTGCATTGATTTATCTTGATTTTTTAAATGGCATTGATTTTAAATTATAAAATGGCATTAAATTTCCCTTGGAAAATTAAATATAAAACCAAGCCCAAATTATCATTTGAAATAAAACATTTAATGGGCCATTTTGAAAGGAAAATTTGCCAAGCATAAGGATTTTACCATTGAAATTGCCAAATTGTCAAGTTGATCTCTCCATCATAAAGACTTGCTTCCCAACTTGTGAAGGTTTGCTTGCCAACTTGCAAAGGTTTGTTTGCCAACTTGCGAAGGTTGCTTACCAACTTGCGAAGGTTTGCTTGCCACCTTGCGAAGGTTTTCTTACCAACTTGTAAAGACTTTATCTCCTTTTCGCAGATTGCAATTTTCTTTAGCCAAAAAATAATTTTGTCAATAATAATAGTTCCACTTCGCTAAAAGAAAATTATTTTCTCATGCTGATCTTATCATTTTGAAAAGTTGAGCTTCCATCAAGTTAATTGAAATTTTGCCCAAAATGCAAGAGCACCCCTACCAACTTGCAATAACATGCCTACCAACTCACAAGAACCCTCTTACCAAACTGTGAAAAGTGAACATTAAAATTGCAATTTTGACACTTAAATTTAGATTTTTCAAAAATTGTTTAGTCAAAATTACTCAATTAAATTGCTCAATTCCATTTTTTCAATTTCCACAATATGCAAAATTTTGCCAAATTTCCCAAAAAAAATTTTAAGTTCATGAAATCCATATTTTGCTTGCAAAAATTTTCAAGTCAAAAATAATATTCAAAATCGATTCTAAGTCCAAATCTTTAATTTGAATTTTCAAGAAAAAATCATTTCGCTGGAAAACTGAAATACAAACTTAGCCAAAATCACAATTTTCATCATTTTGCAATCAGAATCCAACCTTTTCGCACCAAAAATTCTCACTACTCAGCCTCTCAAATCATCTCCAAATTTTGCAGGCCACTTCAAACTCTCCTTTAACATCACCAACCTGGGAGAATTGCCAAAACACCTATTGCTAAAGCAAAAGAGGGGGGTCCCCATTTTCAAAGGGGCGATGGTGTGAAAAAAACTCACAACAAAACCTAACTTTGGTAATCCTTGTTACCATGACTAAAATTATTTGGAATTCAGCTGCATAATTCTCTATGGATCCTTTTGGTTTTAATTGTGTTAGTTCTTTGAAGTGCCTGTCAAGATGCTTTTGATCAAATCGTTTTATAAGCCTTTGTGTGAATTCATCATAGGTTGTTATGTTTTGATGCCCTTGGGTAACAATACCATGATGCCACCAATCATGTGCAATTCCTTCCAAATGTAATATGTCAAATTGATGCCATCCTCGAGTCATAAGACTAAGGGAGAGGCGAAAAAGTTGTCCAATTGTTTGACCCATGAATGTGTTGTGACTTTTC
This sequence comes from Chamaecyparis obtusa, assembly GCA_027943335.1. NCBI lineage: Eukaryota > Viridiplantae > Streptophyta > Pinopsida > Cupressales > Cupressaceae > Chamaecyparis > Chamaecyparis obtusa. The sequence continues at coordinate 155,186 of BSBK01000024.1, read as the reverse complement.
CCAATCCACCGAAGTTGGGGAGAGTCATTTTACTCAACCTTTGACATAAGTTTTGCTAGGTTGCCTTTGTTCCTTTCTAGGGGTATTTTGTGTCCTAGCATCACAATATTCCGTAAATGTAATATTTCTCCTAATTTTAGAGTCCAATCTTGAGTAGACTTTAGCATTTTCATCAAGGTTATTAATTAGTGAAATGTTTTCTTCTTCCCTCATCAGTCCCTAGGTAAGAATGAGGGTCTTGTTAAACTGGGCATTGACCCTAAAGGTGATATGTTGTAGTTCTCCAAGCGATTAAGAGTTTGTATCCCTCCCATTTGTTTGGTTATGTCTAAGAGCATTGATTGTGTTGTTCATGTTTTGTAAGGTTTGGAAAAGTACTTGAGTTGTTCTCTTGTTTTGTTCCATGAAGGTCTGGGTTGTCCTCTCATTGTGTTCCATGAAGGCTCTCAACTCATTCCCTAGTTCACCGATTTTATTGCCTTGAGTAAGGTTATCACTTGCTGCAAGTTTCCTTCTTTATCTTTCTAGTGCCCTTTGAGCTCTACGGCTTAATTACATCAACTACTCGTTTTGATCCTCAAGATTTTAGAATCAAGGCTCTGATACCAAGTATAGTATTCCCTTTTGAGAATATAGCTGAATTTGCCCAAAAATAACAATTCCAACTAAACAACTTCTTTACAAATAGTATTCTAAATGAAATTACAAAATTGCAATTCAACTTGGAGAAAATCATAATTAATAAACATCGAGCATTGATATCAAGGGATCTATGATCTTATGCAAATAATCCCTATTGAAAACAAAATATACTAAATTCATTTGTATCCATTTCATAGATTATTTCCAAAAGCCAACCATATGAGGAATCTGATGGAAAGGCTTGATAGGGTGCCTGGAGATTGTCCTCCTCAACCAAGCCCAAGGGCACAAAATGGGCCTGCCAGTCATTTAGCCCCTTGGCCCACAAAAATGGCAGGAACGCCAGTCCATCCATCTAGGGGTTGGCGTACTTGATGAGGGAAAAAGTACTGCTGCATCTCCCTACCAAACATTTGCCATTGATTCCAAATATGATTGCTGATGGAAATCAGATAAGTAATTAGTAATCTTGTATTTCTTGATGGATCGGCAATTTAAAAAATAGGTTAAAGCTTCCTAACAGATTTATAAACAAAAAAATAGTAAATATAATCATGTTGCATACCAATCACTTTCCTAAATCTTATAGATTGCTGTACTTTCTCTGAATTATATTCAAATCAGGCTTTATCATTTCATAACTTCTTCAAATGAGGCTTCATCCCTTTATACCTTCCATGGTGGGAAGTGTCAAATAAATTGCTTCTCTTTCAGTCGTCATTGTTCAAAAATTGCTGCTTAGCAAGGATTATCCACCACCTAAGGATGAATGATAACTAAAATTATTCACTCAAAACCTATGTCACAAGGTCCAAGTTCAAATTCGTGTTTGGCAACAATAAAATTTGGATGAAGGGTAAAAAATTCGGAAAAAAAATTAACATTAAATTTGCTTAATATTTTTAATAATTAATCATCTAAATTAAATATTTTAAAATAGTAAATAATAGTAAAAAGTTAACACACAATAACCAAAAGTTAGTAAGAACTCTTATTAGTTTCAAGTAGTCATAGAAAAGAATATTGTATAACAATTTTCGTAATATACATACTATCGTCAAAAGATTAATAATAACAGTTTCATAGTACTTAATATATTGATAATTAGTGACTTAAATATTTTAAGATATTAAGTTTTAGCATATAAAAGTTAATAAATTTTAATTATTTTACTGTGTTAAATTTCAATTGAAAAATTAAAAAATTAAAAATAAATATAGAAAAAAGAACAAAGTTACAAACCATGAAAACAACAAAAAATAAAATCAAACCCTTTTGCGCATCTTGCAATTCTCAAATTTCAACAAGTTTCTAATCTATATCAAATACAATAATATTTAAAGTGGGACATTATAATATATATGTAATGATTATAAATTTAATTTTTTATTAGAAAAGATTATTTTAAGAATATTAAAAAATAAGTATTGCATAGTTAACATTTATTATTATAATATATTTAAAAGTTAATTTATTTGAATAAATTATATGTTAATAATTTGAATGGTATACTACTTATTCATAAATAATTTAAAATATATATTAATAGATAACATTTCAATTTGAAAAAGTGGCCGCCTCAAGGATCAATTGAAGATTGGAAGGAACTTGCTTGGATGCTAGCTAGGAGAGTGTGTAGCTCTTTGAAATGAAAGGATGTTCTTGCCTGGGTCCCTAATCCAAAAGGCAAGTTCTCAATGGCTTCAAGCTACATGGAGTTGGACAAATAGAAATATGGGAAGCTGGAAGTTTCATTATGGAAGCACATGCGGAATAGATTTTCTTGGCCCAAATGTAATTTCGTCTTGTGAATGGTTGTGCGAAACAGATGCCTCACATGGGAGAATCTCAGAAAAAGAGGTCTTCAAGGGCCTTCTATTTGTGTTATTTGCAATAACAATGAGGACTTCTTTTGCAATAATAATGAGGAGTTCTCCTCACATCTTTTCTTATAGTGTGCCTTTGCTAAGGAAATTCGGCATCTTTGGTTGGGAGCTTGGAAGTATGCTTGTGTTCATGCTAGTCTTTTGATTGAATTTTGGAATAGTCCAGGGAGACTGTTTTCCCTCTCGGGTCAACAAGAATAGTTGCATAAACACACATTAACTGATAAACATGAACACAGGAAAGTATTGCAATTCGGTAAACATAAAGTACTCAGAAAACCAAATCATAAATCGTCCTATTCCCAATCTGAGCAAAGTATACATAAAGCCTCCGAAGGGACACGACCGAAACGTCGCGTCGTAACGGTTCACACTCTCGGTGCTAACCGCCAAGATTAACATAACTTAACATAAGTTTATTACATAACTCCCGTACATACAAAATATACCGACAACATCATCCCCCCCAAAAAACAAGTCGGCTCCGACGACTTTTACAAAATATAACATAGACAAAAATGAGCCTACTACAAACTACTCAGGAGGGGGTGTAGGAAGCGTCCCTGATGATGATGGCGCGGCTGTGGCTGTGCCAGAAGTGACTTTAGCCCGCAACTCGTACACTTGAGTTGTCCGAAGCTGTAAAGCCTGTTCTGCCCTCATCTTAAGCTCCATAGCCGTCCGAACCATGCTAGCTGCCTCGAGCACTGCCTTCTCCTTCGCATCCACAGTCTCCAAAGCAGAACCAAGGCGAGTCCCAAGAAGAGCCCGCTCGGCACGCTCAGTCTCCAATGCAGCCCGTAAAGTGTCCAACTCCGACACCATAGTACTCCGCTCAGCCACCCAAGACTCCCTCTCCTGAACCACTGCAGTCTCCAAAGCTGTAAGACGGGAAGCTGCCTCCTCCCGAGCTGCCTCTGCTGCCAATCCCGTAGCCTGATGTATTGAGGAAGCATGCTCTAACCGCCTGAGAGTGAAATACTCCTCTCGAAAGGCCTGTTCTAACTCTCGGATAAGACCGTGAATCCGGCTCTCGCCCACCGTCGCACTAAGAGCCCAATCCTCCAACATCGTAAGAGACTCCTGAGTAGGCCATCCCTTAGCCTCAAAGCACTCTGCAAATGCCTGTGGACAGCCAACCCGCACAAAGGTCAAGAGGCGCTCCAACTCCTCAGCAACCCCCTCCTGAGCCTGAAGCTCTGCTGAGGCTATGACCCGCTGGGCTCCAGCAGCTACTGCGGCTACATCCGCCAAGTACTGCTCCAACACTTTCTGCGCAGACTCCCTCGCTGGCACCGCCCTCCGTGACCCTGGCAGGGCTGGTGGCTCCTCACTAGCCTCAGCTTGCGGTCTCTGTCCCTCCATAGGAACTGGTCTCTCGGATATCTCTCTCTCCTGGGCTACTGGCTCTTCTCTTGGTGGCGACATCACTGCATCCAGGTCAATAACTTCTGAAGGCCTCTCTAACACTACTCTGGCAGGGGAAAGTGAAATGGGAGCTGCCACTGCTATCGGGGGTAATGTGAACTGCTCCAACCATGACAGCACTGAAGAGTCCTCATCCCCCGTCGGCAACGCTCGAGCCGGCTCCTCCAATACCCCTGGCCCAACTCGCACAATGGCCTCAGTACCAACAACATCCAATGTAACCTGCTCTCGTGGCTGTGTCTGCTCCTGCTCTAAACCTCGAACACCATCTTTGCTAGTCTGTCCTGGGTCGGTTGGCTGAGCTGTAGGTGGCTCGGAAGCCTGACCCGCCGGGTGTAGCACAACAGGGGGCCGGAGTTCTCCAAACCGTGGCATGGGTACAGCCTCCAATGTGGTACCGAACGGTACAGAGGTCCCCGCTGCAACAGTCGCCGAGGGTACTGGTGGCGTGAATAGTACAAGAGGTGGTGCACTCTCAGACGGTGGAGTTGGAGCAAATGCACTTTCAGATGGTACCTCTGTATCGAGAGTGTCAGAGTCTCCCACTGCAACACTCTCGCTGCCTTCCTCCTCCTCCAAGTCTTCACTCGACTCCTCTTGGCCACTGTCCACATTCTCCCCTTCCGACTCTGAGAGGACTTGGCGCTTCCTCTTTGACCCTGTCTGTACTCCGCCAGCATCCAAGTGACGCCAATGAAAGATAAGAGGCTCTCCCGTAGCAATGTCCACCGGCTGTGGCCTCAGCTTCTCCGCCGGAATCTGTTCTCGGGCAGCATTCAGAAACAACCCTATGGCAATATGGGGCATGTAAAACGTCCTATGCTGTAGAGTCATAAACTCGTACAGCCTCTCCGCCATCACTGAAGCCCAATCATATACTGTCCCCTGGCGGATCCCGTTCATGAAAACCAAATGTGTAAGGGCAATGTCGGATGCCCTACTCGCCCCGGTCAACCTGCTCTTCACGATATCCATCAAACATCGCCATTCACCTGGGGCCACAAATGATTTTTTAAGTCCTCGATTCCGGGAAGAAGAGCCAAGCAATGACTCGAACTCCTGCTGAGACAAATTTCTTGAAACCAGCTTAATATACTTCTCCTTGTCTTCTCTGGTCAGCTTCCTCGGCTTCAAGTCGATTTTCCTGCCCTGTGTACCAGGAATACCAAACACCCTCGAAATCTCTCGAGCTGTGAATGAAATCTGAATCTCTGTACCACAATATTTCAATGTACTCCGTCGGCTGAACCGGTCAAATGTATCAATCATCCCCCTCAGAGGACCCTCGTACTCCTTAATGGAAGGCAACGGCATCTGTATTGCCCAATGAACTCCGGCCCGCCGAATCTGTCCCTTCAAGAAATTGGTATCCGGAGTCTGCTCCCACCATGTACGGCATTCCACTCCGCTCAGCCCTTCAAATGTCACAGTCTTCCAGGTGACTTCTTTTTGGGCCTGCTGCGGACGGTGCTTCTGTTTCCTGTCCATGCTTCTGGAATGTGAAACCCTTGGTCTGCTACTACTGGCTGGTTTGGAAATTTGCAATTTTTGTCTCCAAGAACTCTGCTGTTGCCTTGAGCTCATCCTTTTGTACTGTGTAATAACGGTTCGTAACTGATTTTTGAAATACTTCTGTCGTACAAATCAACTTCCTTCAGCCAATGTACTTTTTCCAATATGCAAATATGTAGCAGCTGCAGGTCTCATCAACTGGTCACACTCTCCAAGGGTTGATAACTAAACCGACTGGGGGTCTAGGGGGCAACGCCCCCAGCGGGGTCGAGGGGCAGCGCCCCCGCGGGGTCCTGGGGCAGAGCCCCAGGCGCGCTCCCTGTCGCGGTACAGGGCGGGGTCGAGGGGCAGCGCCCCCGCCGCCAAGACCAATTTAGCACCTTCAAAGTCTATGAAACACACTAATTTTGTGATTTTCGTATGCTCCCATGCTCTTTTCTGCAAACTGCTTATGTTTCCCTTACTTCCTGCTCATGCCCTTCCCTTCGGTACCATTTGTTCTTCAATATGAGCTGCTTTGTTTTGTCGTCGTTTTTTTTTTTTTTTTTTTTTAGTATACCATATGAATTTCCTCTTTCATGCTTTCCCTTCACACGCCCCAATGCTATGTACGGCAATCCCAAGTCTTCCTTAGACGCAATGAAAGACAATGTGTACAAACGTCTTTGCCAAAAAAAAAAAATAAATTGATCTCTTATATACTATAGGGCCGTACGGACCCTTACGACATATATGCAACTTAACTGTTATTTGACGTACTCACTTCTTCATGCTGTACGATCCTGAATGCCTTCACGTTTTGTTTTTCTTCCTTGCACGTACGGTCCATGCAATGCGGCAGGCTACATCCGTACGGCTCCGTACGGTCTTCAGATTTGATATTACGAAATTATACCCTTTCCATACGGCAATGTACGGCACTCAAAACCGTACGGTGATGCACGGTCTACTCCTCCAAAGTGTACGGTGCCGTACAACAAGTCCTTATCCGCACACGCCAGTTGGTCGTACGGCCAAGTTCGATAGCAATTTCCTCTATGCCTGGCGCCGTACGGGTTTTAATAATGCTGCAATAATGTCGTACGGTGCTAATATACCTGCCGTACGGTGTTAAAACATTAAGATGCATGTCGTACGGTACCGTACGGACATGTTACTCTGCACTTTTTTTTTTTCTTTTTTTTTCTTTTTTTTTTTTTTTAAATTTTTTTTTTATTTATATATATATTTTTTTCAATTTTTTCAACTTTTCAAAATTTTTTTTTTTTTTCAATTTTTTTTTTTTTTTTTTTTTTTTTTCCTCCCTGAATTTTCTAAGTACCCGACGCTCGCGGTGTGGCCGTCGGTCGTTCATGATAGACTTTCAGTTTCGACCCGTTCACCGCGTCCGGAATTTCCCGTCCGTCGAGGGTCCACAGCTTCACAGACCCATTGGCAGCCACCTCTCATACTTTGTAGGGCCCAATCCATTTTACTTTGAATTTTCCAGGCTTGATTTCATTTCGCCCGTTGTATTTTAAAACCAATTGGCCTGGGGTAAACTGCATTCGTCGAAGATGCTTATCGTGCCAGACCTTCCTCCTTTGCTGCGTCGCTTCAGTGGCCCATTGTGCCAAAGCCCGTTTTTCATCCAACTTGTTTAAGAGATAGAGTCGTTCCCTCAGACTCTCCATATCCCCCAATTTATTCTCGATGGCAATCCTCAAACTTGGAACCATGAATTCCACCGGTACCACGGCCTCCTGTCCAAACATGAGTTGAAAGGGCGTCTGTCCGGTGGTCACCTTGTAAGACGTCCGATAGGCCCATAGTACCGAGGGTAGCCTCTCTTCCCAATCCTCGCCCTCGACACCGCAAGATTTGTAGATTACGCCGACCAGGATCTTGTTGGTGGCCTCTGCCTGACCATTTGCCCGGGGGTAGTACGGGCTCGAGAACGTGTGAAAAATTTTGAACTCTGTCGTCAGGAGTTTGATCACGTGGTTGACGAAATGGCCACCCCTATCACTCGTCAACTGAAGCGGGATGCCATATCTCGTTATTATCTGCTCATAAATAAACTTAGCCGTGCTTAGAGCAGAGTTATCCGTCAGTGCTCGAGCTTCCACCCACTTGGTCAAATATTCCGTCGCCACCACAATGTATCGGCAGCGTCGAGCGCGGCTGGGCTTCAAAGGCCCCACAAAATCCAGTCCCCACCGTTCAAACAATTCCTGTGCATGAGAAGGGTTAAGTGGCATGTAGTCTCGTTTGAGAGGTCTCCCTGCCCGCTGGCATGTGTCACAGCCGACGACCCACTCCCTGGCATCATTGTACACCGTCGGCCACCATAAGCCTGCCAACAAGACTTTTCTGGCGGTGGTGTCGGGGCCCATATGCCCTCCGGCAGGTCCCTCATGAGCTTCTTTCAACACTCTCGGAACCTCTTCCTCCATTACGCAACGCCTCAATATTTGATCTGGACCCATTTTGTACAGCAGTCCGTTGATAAGCTGGAAGGTTCTGCTCCTCAGAACCAATTTTCTACGCTCTCCGGGGAGCATTCCTTCTGGAAATTGGGCCGTGGACAGGTACTCACCGATACTTGTGTACCACTTCGGTAGTACGGCGATGTGAAACAGGTGAGTATCTGGAAAGTCATCGTTTATTCCTACTGGAGGCTCGCCAGACTTAATTCGAGACAATTGGTCCGCAATCACATGACTGCGTCCTGGCCGTACAACAATTCTGAAGGTGAATTCTTGAAGGAGCAGCAACCACCTGCTCACCCTTCCCTGAATGATGGGCTTGTTAACCAAGTACATCAAAGCCTGGTGGTCCACGAAGAAAGTAAACGGCGTCACCAATAAGTAGTGCCGAAACTTCTGAACCGAGTAGACCATTCCGAGAGCCTCTCGCTCTGTAGTGCTGTAGTTCTTCTCCGCCCTCGAGAGTAACCGACTTGCAAAATAGATTGGGTGATCCAGCCCATGTTCGCCTTCTTGTGCCAGGGTGGCCCCGATGGCGTAATTTGACGCATCCACATGAACATGGAACTCTCTGTCCCAGTTCGGAAATGCCAAGATGGGGGCTGCCAACAGTCTCATTTTTAAGTCCTCGAATGCCTCCCCTTGCTCCTTCGCCCAGAGGAACGGCTCCCCTTTCTTCATAAGTTTATCCATCGGGTATGAAATCCGGGAAAAATTCTTTATGAACCGTCGGTAGTACCCGATATGGCCCAAGAATGACTTGACACCGGTTACGTCACTGGGAGCCTCCATTTCAATTATCACCCGGACCTTGTCGGGGTCCGTCTTCAACCCTTCCTTACAAACGATGTGTCCGAGCAGCTTCCCCTGCGGTACCATGAAACGACACTTCTTCGGGTTGAGTGCCAGACGTGCCTTCCGGCATCGCTCCATGCACTCTCCGAGTGCTACAACGTGTTTGTCTTGGCTACTGAAAATGGACCAGTCATCCAGAAATGCTTTAAAATTCCCTCTCGACATCTTGTCAAAGATGTGCAGGATGATTCTCTGAAAAGTTGCAGGTGCATTACACAGGCCGAAGGGCATCCGGTTGTAAGCGTACACACCATCTTCCACTACAAAGGTGGTTTTTAGCTTGTCCTCCTCTGCAATGTATATCTGGTTATATCCTGAAAACCCGTCCATGAAGGAATAGATCTCATGGCCTGCCACCTCCTCGAGTATGCTGTCTGTGAAGGGTATCGGGAAGGGATCCTTAATGGTCACCGCATTGAGACACCTAAAGTCTACGCAGATGCGGATTTGGTTAGCCTCTTTCTTCTGAGATATCACGATTGGTGACACCCACTCACTTGTGTCTACTCGGAAAATTATCCCCGCGTCTAGCATCCGCGCAATCTCGGTCTCCACCCTTGCAGCATAGTTTTTGTTCATCCTGTACGGCCTCTTCCGCACAGGTTGGGCTCCAGGAACCAAAGGGATGCGGTGCACGCAGAGCTCCGGAGGTACGCCCTTCAGGTCTTTATAATTCCAGGCAAACACGTCCTTATACTCTGTGAATATTTTGAAGGCTGCCGTTTTTAACACGGGATCCCAGTCATCTCCTACCAGGATAGTCTTGGGATTCTGCTCGTCCCCGAGATTTATTGTTTCCAGTTTTGCCTCTTTGTATTGGATAGGTTCTCCCTCCGAGAACACGTGGGCCGGACTTACTCTCATCTGGGCTTCCCCCTCTGTATATTCTGTGTACTCCGGAGGGAACTCGTTTGTGTTTTCTTCCGTAGGGAACTCATTCCCGATCTCCGGTATATTGCACGATGGTTGAAATACCTCGTAGTCACGCATTTGCCAGTGAAAGAGACCATCTAGTGAATCCGTATCTCCTTCTATCTCAAGTACCCCTTCATCGTTCGGTTCCATAGTTTCTTCCTCTCCGTCCATCCCGCCACTATCGGAGTCTGAGTCGGACGCCATTTCCTCTCCAACCATTTGTGTGGCGAGGTCTACCACAAATTTCCTCCCCCCTTTCTCGAATGCGAGGGTGTTCTTCTTCCAGTTGTGATTGGCTCGGGCTGTCACCAACCACCCTCTACCCAATATAGCGTCATACCCCTTTTGCTTGAGAGGGATTACGACGAAGTCTAAGGTGAAAGGCTGGGTTCCGATAGTCACCTGCTGTGCCATCAGCATACCGAGTGGTTTAATACCGTGCTGGTCGGCCCCTAACAGATTGAAGGTTGGTGGCCACAGCGTCGGTTTCCCCAAACTCTTCCAAGTTTCCTCCGGAAGGACATTGACGCCCGACCCTCCGTCAACGATGGTGTTCGTGAGGATTTTACCCAGGATACCCATTTCTACTACTGCCGGGTTCCGTCCATGGTTTATTGACAACGTCATCGGGTCAGCTGCACAGCCGCCTGGGATCTCCGTTCGTTCCACCGTCGTAGGTGGCGTGTTAGGCCCTAGGAATAGAGCTGTTTTTAGGTGTGGCATGGTCTCCAACAGGTCCTTGACCTTCACGGGTATTTCCATTTGCAGTATCTGCCGTAGTATGCTTTGCTCCGCCAATTCTCGGTGAGAAGTGCCAGCGTCGGCAGGTTCCTTCCGGTCCTGTATCTCTTTTTCGATCTCGGCCCTCGCTTGCAGTACCCTCTGTTTCTCCGTCAGAGGGTGTGGGTACGTGGCCTTTTTGGCTTGGGCACGGGTGACTGTCAGGACCTTCTCAGTACCTCTACATTCCAACTCCAGGATGTTACAGCCGGGCTTCGAACAATTAGCGTCCTCATGGTCGCCCGGTCCGCACCACCGACACAACTTCTGCGGAGTCGCGGGCTCCGTCTGACAATCACGAGCATAGTGACCCCACTGATTACAACTCCGACATTGTATCATGGGTCTTCCCTTAGCATCATATTGGATCCGGGGCTTATTCTCATTGTTGCCTCGGCCTCCCCGGCGGTTATTTTTATATCCGCCAGATGATGCAGCATTCTGTTGTCCACCCGTACCAGACGTGGAAGGTTGCTCCTGTGCATAGAGTACTTGTTGGCCTCTTGCCCTCAAGTTATAGGGACATTCTTTAAGGGGATGTCCTGCGATTTGGCAGATATCACAAAAAGCTTTTTTCGGACAAGACCCTTTTGTGTGGCCTGCCTCCTTGCAGTCCGTACACCACACTGTATCTTCTTCGGCTTTGCTAGCACTTCCTTTGGCGGCTTTAAGTTCTCGCATCATCCTCTCAAGGTCTTTTTGCAATGCGAGCACTTTCTTGCTCGACCCGTCCTCACTACTTTCCGTCTCTGAATCATCATCAGAAGATGACCTTGTCTTCTTCGAGGTCTTACATTCGCTCTCGAGATCCATTGCTCGGTTATATGCATTACTATACGAAGTAGGCGGCACTATCTTCATTTTCTTTCGGAGGGATGTTTTGAGTCCCTCCACGAACCATCTCTTTTTCAATTCATCCGCTGGGGCCGACTCCATTTTTCCAATGAGTTCTTTGAGTCGTCGGCCGTACGCACGGACAGACTCATTCTTGGCTTGCTTCGTGTTGTAGATCTCCGCCAATATTTCATTATCATCCCGTAACAATTGGAACTCTGTCTGGAAGGCCTTTTTGACATCATCCCATGTCGTGAGCCTTGTCTTGTCAACGTCCGAGTACCAATCAATGGCACCCTCTCGCAGTGTTGCAGGGAACTGACGGATCCATTCGTTCTCGTCAGTTACCCCGTGTGCAGTCCATATCGTTTCACACGTTCGACAGTGCCGAACTGGATCCTCCTTGGATTGCCCCGTAAATTTCGGTAACTTCTGCTTATTCACTGCCATGGTTGGCCGCGGTGGAGGCGGTGCACCGATACCACTCATGCCCACACCTCCCTGAGTGATGTGGGTAGTCTGGACTTGTGGTACTTGTCCTTGCGGTAGTTGCTGGGCTGGTGGTACTTGCCCTTCTCCTGGCACCGTACCGTGTGGGGTTCTCGGTTCCAACGGAGGGTCTGCTGGTGTGCTCGTGCCACCCTCTGCAGTATCACCCTCTCCGCCAGTTTGGTTCTCCGCGCTTGGTGTACGGAGACCCACCTCAAACCGTACTCTCTCCTCTTGGAGAAAGGCTCTTCTCGCCCGTGTCTCCTCAAGTAACTCTTCCCGACTCCGCACTCTCCGTTCCGGAGAAGTGAACTCTTCTTCGGCTTCTGCACCCTCCGTACCACTTCCGAGGTCCCCTTCGGGCAACCCTCTGGCAAGCTGGTCTTTGGCAAGTTGCCTGAGCCTACACCGACGTTCACGTTGCTGCGCGGATATCAAAGCCTTCTGTGCGGCTTCCCCTTCGTCATCTATCACTTTCTTATTTCGATCTTTATTTAAATTATTGGGCATCAAGACAAACTATACACATTGCTCAATCAAAAAGAACACTTATTTTTTATTAATTCATGTTGCTTTACAACATTCTCAATTGAACTACAATGGAATTTTTGTGTTCCGTTCCCCTTCGTTTCAAACTTCAACAACTTTACTGTTTGTCATTTCCTTCCTCCCGACGGCGACGAAGATGCTCTCGGGCATGGAATGCACGGAGGATCTCCTGGCGGCGGTCCTCACGGTCAATTTCCTCTTGCCGAATACGTCGTGCGAGTGCTGCTTGTGCCAACAACCGTGGAAGTTGGTTCAACAACCGATTCGCTGCAGGGTTCGCCCCAATCGCGTCCCACACTACGCCTGCAGGGACGTCTCCGTTCGTTGCCTCCCTTCGGACGTGAGTTTCAAGAGCTACTTGAAACAAAATTCGGAAGTCACGTGCCAGATTATCCTCTCCGTCGTACAACTCGGTACGGGCTTCCTCAGCTTCTGGGTTTATCGCACTAACGGGTAAGCCCATTATGCCTACTCGCCATCCGGGTATGTCTAGGCAACGGCGCCAGATGTTTTCCCTCTCGGGTCAACAAGAATAGTTGCATAAACACACATTAACTGATAAACATGAACACAGGAAAGTATTGCAATTCGGTAAACATAAAGTACTCAGAAAACCAAATCATAAATCGTCCTATTCCCAATCTGAGCAAAGTATACATAAAGCCTCCGAAGGGACACGACCGAAACGTCGCGTCGTAACGGTTCACACTCTCGGTGCTAACCGCCAAGATTAACATAACTTAACATAAGTTTATTACATAACTCCCGTACATACAAAATATACCGACAACAGAGACCCCCAACTAAGACTCCTTTCTTCATATAGCTTGGGATATAGGCCCCTCCATCTTATGGCAATATGGTTAGAAAGAAATCATAGAGTTTTTCTAGATAAAAAGATCGTGGTACTTAAAGTCTCACAGAGAACTAGCAGTATGCTACAAGAGAGCTTGTCGGCTAAGTGTTGTCTCTCTGCAATTGTGGATCCTAGTGAAATGTATATTGTCCAAAATTTGCATTTGGGTGGAGATGGTGTTGGATGCTCCACGTTTAAGAAGGGCAGGCATGCTAAGGGGAAGGTCAAAAGGGATGGTCGGTGGTCTCCCCTATTGGAAATATATGTTTGGTTGTCTATTGTCATTAATGTCAAAAACTCTAGTCCGGAGGTGTTGGAGGTGTTAGCTCCTACACTAGTGTCCAGAAGTATTTGATGAAGACTTGTTCAGGTATATTTGAAGAAGGAAGTTCGATCGAAAGAAGAAAGTTGGTCCAAAAGAAGGAAATTGGTTTGGAAGTAAAAAAGTTGTGTTAATGCTACAAAACAATAGAAGACAAGTATGTATTCAGTAGTTCAAAATAGTGGAAGACATGTATATTCTGGAGATCACATGAGAAGTATTCAGCGCTATAGAAAAGTGGAAGGTATTCTGGTGTTCATGTGATCATGATGGAATGATGTTTGTCGGTGCTTCAATGCTATATTCTTAGGTCCGGAAGTCTGTGGTTCAATAACAAACAGAGTTATACAATGATACGATTGCATATGGCAGTTGTTCAGTTGTGTTTTCCGGAAGGTTTCTGCTCCGGAAATTAAGGTTGAAGATGTGCAGAAGTATATGCAAATGTGATTTTAATTGTATTCAGGTTTTGATCTTGGTTGTGGTATTCCCTGGTGATCCGGAAACTGTTCTTAGTGATCCGGAAACAATGTCATCAAGTGTTGCAATTATGATTAGTTGTTGTTCTGTTCCAAAAATGTGTTGAGATGGCTTCTGATGTGGACTATTGGCAAGTGATATGGCTTCTGACGTGGCGTGTGGTTTTCACCATGGCATGTGGAGGTCTAGATACAACTGGCAAGTGATGTGGTTCTTAGGGCAGTGTGTTACTACATGTTTGAGATGGCTATGGAAGTTGTTCCAATAATTGTGGATCTGGTATTGGGCTTTGTGTAACATGTTCATGGTCCCCCGTTCTCCTGGAGTGGATCATGCTTCATGTTTTTGGTCTGGGTATTGCATTTAATCTTTATCTCTTATCCAAATGGGTTCATGCTATGTGTCACCTATGTCTTTAATGTTTATCTCTTATCCGGATGGGTCCATGTTATGTGTAATCTATGGTTTCGTCCAGATGCTTCTGGCATGGGACCTTATTGTAATTTTCTATTGATATAGTTGAATTGTAATTTGCTTTTGGCAAGGCCGACGTTGTTGTAAACTTCAATGATCTATCTTGTATATAAGTACAATCTTTGCCTTCGCAAAAAGTAAGAGTGCGGTGAGCGAGCAAGTAAAGATCTATCAATAGAGTTTCAAAAGAGCGGAGTTTAGTTTATGTGGCTGCTATTTTGTGATAGTGGCAGAGAAGAAAAGGCAATAACAGTGTCGCTGAGGTTGAGAGTGTTGTGCAGATCAGCTGCATTATCAGGAGAATTTCTCTTTATCTATTGTGAAGATTTGTTTGTACCTTGTCCTTAGGACAATGAGTCTTGGGTGCACAAGTTATTTACTGTATCTTGCTGCTTTGACAGTGAGCCTCTATTTGCAAGTCCGGAGCAATGAGCTCCTATCTGTATTCAATGTTGTATTGGCAGTGAGCCTCTAGTTGCAAGTTGGAAGCAATGAGCTCCTACTATCTTTCTAATCAGACTATATAGATTAGTGAATTATCTTTGTGGGCAAGTGCTCACCATGGTTTTTCCTAATTTGGGTTTTCCACGTATAAAAATCTTGTTTTTCATGTGTTATTGTTTCAGTTCATTGTTCACTTAATAAGTTGTGTGGTGGATAATATTGATGGTTGATTTTCCAAGTAACGGTTTTAGTTTATGATGATTCACCTTCCCCCCCTCTCAGCATCCGGTGTGTGTTCAACATCCCCCACCCCAAGGAGTCTTTACAATTAATATTGATGGTTCTTCCAGGGGAAATCTTGGGCATGTTGGTATTGGTGGGATTGGTTGGGATAGTTCAGGACTGTTATTTTCCTATTTTTTGTGTATAAAGGGCAATAGACTAATAATTTCATGGAGACCCTTGCTGCTCTCTATGCACTTGAGAGAGGTTGCACTCTTGTTCAGCGCAATATTTTTTGTGAATCTAATTATTAGGTGGATATGGATATGCTGAATAAGCATTGGATTTGCTGAATAAGCATAGGTTGGATGATATTAATCGGCAATTGGCTTCATTGGTTTAACAAATCCTTAGTCTAAGGGATTATTTGGATTGAGTCTCCTTTTGTTACATTCCTCATGAATGGAACTGGGCGGTTGATTGCTCGACTAAATGGGCTTCAGAGTGATTGGATGGTTGGAATGTGGGGAACTGGGGACATTTGCCCCAAGATTGTTCTCAAATGTTTGACAAAGTTGTTATGGAGGATAGGACAAGTTAATTGGAGGCTCCTATTGTGTGCATTCTTCGTTGGTCATTTATTGGTTTTTATCTCTTAGTGATTTGTAATGGTTCTTCTTGATCAATAAATGTTCACCCCATACTCAATATTAAAAAAAAACATTTCAATTTGCAAAACGAATTACTTACATTATAGATAACTAAGAGTGAGATTAGATTAAAAGAAAATGATCAATAACCTTCATTAAAATGTGGGAGGATTCGTAACCGAAGAGCCAAGGGTATGAGGTGTGTTTTTAGGGCGAAGCATGTATCCGTTTAAATTTATACAGGAAAAAATTGTCTTTGCAGAAAAACTGGTCAACAAATAGAAAAACCATAGAACAAAGTTGGTCGATGTCGTTATGCAAGAAGGATTTGCTAAAATGGAGCTCACATTTTTTACTCCAAATAGTCTAGTTGAGATGTGTTGTAAGGTTTTCACACCATCGCCCCAAAATATTTGGGGACCCCCAATTTTTTTGAGCAAGCCTTGGCAATTTTTCCTAGATCCGAGAGTTTGGGTGCCTTAGCGAATTTTGGGTGATCTAGAGGTTTTGGAATGAGAATTTTACACCTCGGATGTTTTTAAAGTGCCTGGGGGGGTATTGCTTGTTTTCTCCTTGTGCGAAACCTTGGTTTTCTTAAATAGTCGATTTTGTCTCCAAGCCAAATGAAATTCGATGAGAAAATTTTATTTTAATATCTGGTGGGATAAAATTGCAAATGTTCGACTTGATTAAATTTTGAAAATTGATGAAATTGAATAACTTGAGATTTTCAAAATTTAATTGTGAAATTGGATATTTTTTGGGAAAATCTTGTAAATTGTTGGTAGAGAAAAGTGGAAATTAAATAAAAATTTGATATTAAATTGCCAAATTTGAGTTTAATTGCAAAATAGAGATAATAAATTGCAAAATTTAAAAAAAAATCAAACTGACAAATGAAAATTAAATTGCAAAATGATTTTTTGGGTTGCAAAATAATAAAAAATTAATTTTTGTTGTCATGATTAAATGCATTTATTTGGCAATTTCAAAATAATTAAAATCATATTTTTGGGCTGAGTGTTTGTAATTTAGGAATTTAATTTGGGCTCCTTTGTGTGTTAAATTCAATGTATTTTAAGGCCTAAGAGGTGTGAAATTCAAGGCAAGTTATTGGGTCCACAATGGGGAAGGTTTAAAGCTATATTAGAGGCCTACATGACCTTTTTTCAAAATTTCAATTTTTGGGCCTTTGATAATTTCGGATTTGGCTAATTTAAATCCATAATTTTGCACAATTCAATGCAAGTGGCTTTCTTAATTTAAATCTGCCCTTTTCTTAAATTAATTTAATTTTTTGGGGCCATGGCTTGGTTAATTTCAATGTTTAGGGGCCCCATATGGATTATTTTTTGGAGTGGCCCAATTTCATTTTAAAAGGAAAAATTAACATGCTATTGCACAGATTTTTTTGTTTTTGCAATGGGCTGGCCCAATTTTAAATTAAAATTGAATACCCAAGGCTATGTGATTTAATGCATTTAATTTGGGTTATATGTTTGGCAATTTAATTAATTTTATTTTTCCCTCCAATGCAGGTCAGCCCTATTTGAAGAGGCAAAAAATTAGTATAAAGGGAAGACTTGTCTCCTCATTTTCTCATTCATTTCTCGCTTGTCTCTTGGCAGCCAAGGAGGAGCTCTTGGAGCGGCAAAAGAGCAAAATTTTGCAAGGAGTGCATTTTTGGTGTTGTCTTCTTCTTCTTTGGAGGAGAATTTGTTGGTGTAGAGGAGGATCGGTTTAACTTAATTTATCTCTTCGATTGCTATCTTTTCATTGGCGTTGATTGTTTGGGTGTCGGAGATAAGTTTCATTTTGGGGGAGAAGGCTGGCTTATTAAGCGGATTTCTCGATTGTCTTGATTGGATTCTTTCCCAAAGGGAATTAATACCAAAATAGGAGACAAGGAAGATATGATGCCCAAGACCATCTTCTTCTCGAAATTGAAGTGAGTCCGAGACACTAACATCGGTACCGTTGACATGATACAATTGAGAGATAGGTTGAGAGAGGCCAATCCTCTATGGCAAAGAAGATCAGTTTAACTTATTCTCTTTAATTGTTATATTTTCTTTGGTGTTGTTCGTTTGGGTGTCGGAGATAAGTTTCGTTGAGAGAGAGAGTTGGTTCTTTAAGCTGATTACTCGATCGTTGTGATTGGATTTTTCCCCTCTTCTTGCTTGCTATGAATCACTCCATAGCGGATGCTAGTACAAGCAAGAATCCAAAGGGACTAATACCAAAATAGCTGACGAGGAAGTTATGATGCCCAAGACCACTTTCTTCTCGAAACTAAAGCAAGTTCGAGACACTAACATCGGTACCATTGACATGATACAATTGAGGGATAGGTTGAAAGAGGCCAATCCTCTATGGCAAGAAGAATCAGTAAGGGTGGAATTGTATAAGGAGGAGTTCAATATACCCCGGCAGTGGATTTGGTGCAGCTAGGCAGGGCTTGGCTGTTGGTGCAAGCTAGTTTGGTTACAATTGAGAAGGCAAGGATAATGAAGGTTAAAGAAGGCAAGAATAATGAAGGTGGAAAGCGATAAGATAGGTTGATGGGGTCAAGTTTGTTTTCAAGGCAGTGTATAAGAGCAAGGCTCTTAAATTGCACAAGGTTCACATCCAAGCAAGCCACCAAGGTCAAGGCAAGATTACCCCAAGTGCATGGAGACTTCACCCTTTCGAGGTCAGGACATCAAGTACAAGCAAGTTCAAGTGGTGGTGACAAAGTTTCTAAGGACAAGCTCAAGCATCCAAGGCCTCACTTCATCTCAAGGACTAAATAAATTTATAAGATAAGGTTGATGAGGTGGCAATTTCATGTGCATGCAATCAAATCATGCCAAGTGTCCTATGTTCTCATTGGTTGACAAATTATTGTAATTTTCTCATTGGCCCACAAAGTTGGTGCCCTCATGTAATTGGTTAAAATATGGTAACCCTAATTAGGGTTTGTAAGGCTTAATCTTGGCCCTTGATTTTGCCCCTTAATCTTGGCCACTCGTAATTTTGAGCCTCTATATAAGGCCATTTGTTCTCATTTGTAAAGGGAGTTATGTTGGAGAATTGTTGCCAAAATACTATCAAAATTGTTCTTTATTCATTGTTGTGATTTGCATGGTGGATATACATGATCATTTTGGTGTATTGCATGTTTCTTCTCATCTCTCAAATTAAAGTAGGATTTCATTTCAAAGTTGTTAAAGTAAGAATAGAAGTAGATGGCTAGTTGTATGGTGATATTGGTGAATGTTTGATAGGGATCTATATACTAGGCCACTAGCACCTTAGCGGGTTGTTGAGGAGCCTTGTGTGGTAATCTAGTCTCATTCCCCTTGAATCATTGCATCTATGGAGGTAGAGCCGCTGGCAAGCTTTCATTAGGTTGATCCCCGTCCATTTGCCAATCTTTCCATTCCTTAGGAGTAGTAGCAAAGCAAGAAGTGGTTTAGTAGTGAAAAGTTTGAGAAGTAAAGTTGAAAGTGGTAAATTGGAGAAAGTCATTGAGTATACATTGCAAAGCTAGATCTCATCATAGCGAGAATTTGACATCCTCAAGTGAACAACGTAAGCCCGCCGAAGTGATTACCAGCAAATCACATTTATATAACTGAGTTAGTATCCACAGGTGTAAGGAACCTTGGAGTATCCTCATATACTTTTCAAGAGAGGGTTGAGTGTTTGGTACGCTGTATCAAGTATTCAATTGCTATATGTTATGTAGTGGTACAAAACTGACATCAACAAGATGTGCTTTTAAAATACATATTTAAATTATAAAATTCCAACCCATTTTACTATGCCAATTATAAGCAAATTGAAACAATTTTTTTGGGGTTCTAAAAATTCAACGGATTTTGAATTTGATCCATCAAATTCCCCAAACCCTGTGACATAGACCAAAACAACTTGCCAACCAAAATGATTATGATTCTCTTTCTTCATCCTTTCCTTAACACTTATAATGGGTATAAGGTGCCGATCTATTATGTTTTGTTTTATTATTCTTTTATGGTGGGGGGATTGACAATAAAGAAGAACAAATAGAAAATAAGAATGAAAAGAAGATGACAAATAAATTTACATTCATTTTAGCTCCAAGGAAAGAAGCTTCAATCATTCAATTACATGGATATATGCAAAAGTAAAACGTATTGTCCTTGTAAAGCCATAAAAAATAACTTCATCAACATGGAATTACCCAAGCAACTACAAGCGTAAGCAAATCAAATCAAGGATAGTCAAATAGAGATAAGAATAATCATTGTTTATGATTTGAAGCTCTCCATGGACAAATATATTTTGCATTCAATTTTTTATGCTTTGAATATGAAAGCATTGGATATAATCTTGGATATCCTTGGTGAAAATAAACATTATTGTGCAAAAGAAGTTCATAGAACTTTGGTATAGAAAGAAAAAAGTTACATTGCAAGATATTACACATAATGGAGACCAAAGCAAAGTCAAGGCAGCGTAAGTTCCAAGAATCTACTAAAGAATTAGAGGAAGAATAAGAGGGGTGCGATGTAAAAAAGAATGTGGGAAAAACCAATTACCTTCATAAGCCAACAAAACAACTAGCAAAAAAGGGCGAAGAATAAAAAAAGTTCCAAAGTTAGCAAAAGCTGTGGTATATAGAGATACGCAACATTGTGAGAGGCAAGAATCATGGAAGCATAGTATTACATGGAATCAATAGGCCAATCACTATGGATCTATGTTGAATCAAAGGAGCAGCTACAACAACCAGTGGCTTCATATTAATAGTGGCCATTTAGGGTAGTAAAAGATAACTTACAATGGAAAAAATGGAATCAAAGGTGCAAGGAAATGTAGATCAAAGATGTGAATTGGGTACCATCAAGCAAAACCCACTGCTAATATGGCCTAAGGATGGTTGGATGACGGGGCATGACCATGTTTGTAATGACTTGCAGTAATGTTACTATTTGGTTTCTTTTCATGTTCTGGGGACAAAACATGTCAAAGAGAGATGTCATTTTATATACCTAGGAATATAATAGTATAATATATTATTCTATATAGTTTGATGGAGATGCCCACATGCGACACACATCCCTTAGGTTGTTTATATTGGGTCACAGGAACAACTTGTGTAATTAATTATATTAAGCAATAAGGAGGCCTACATTAGGTTTAGTGGTTTACCACTTTATTATGTTATTGGAAGGTCCATATAAAGGAGATGAATGTTATTGTAAGGATGTGAACTGTATGGTATGCATTTGGGATCTCTTGCAGATATAACTTGGAGTGAGTTCTTCCATAAGGAGTATGGGATTGCACTACCTCAAGGGTTTATCATATTTCTGCATTTATATAGCATACAAAAGCATCTTGACTCATAAGCATCTTACATCATGTGTGATCTCTCTTCTACATTATCTTATTGTCATTATATATGCATTGATCTTATACAAAAAGACAGCTTGAGGTCTTCCATGGTGTCAAGTTCCCAGCTTTGGGAGTTGCTTGTCTTGGTATAATGTCTAGTTGGGGTCCTCAAGGTATTGAAGAAGAGATGATACAAGATATAGAGAGGTAGGGTGTGGGGGTTGAGTGCTAGCATTGGTGACTGGGGTTTGTGAAAAACAAAGTGTGAAAGTGACAGGGTTCTTTTGGGTGTTCTTGGTTATCTAACCTAATACTGTAAAATTACTATAATTTGGCCAAGATTTTGTCGTGTTTAGATGTTGAACCATTCCTGATTGATATGAGGCTTTGGGTTTCCAACACCCATTGTCACATATATAATCAATTGTCATTTACAAGAGGGCACCAATAGAACCCTCACTGCTTAATCAAAAATCTCTCATTCTTTACCAAGGCCCATCAAATTAATTTCTACAAAGCTATAAAACTAATGCCCAGGGCACCAAGAATAAACCCACAAGATAGATGAGACAATATATACATGCCCCAGGCAGCTATTGTCTTAACTTTTGGAGAGCTTCTTGATATATCCTTGGTAACTTTGA
Organism: Chamaecyparis obtusa; assembly: GCA_027943335.1. NCBI lineage: Eukaryota > Viridiplantae > Streptophyta > Pinopsida > Cupressales > Cupressaceae > Chamaecyparis > Chamaecyparis obtusa. The sequence continues at coordinate 133,372 of BSBK01000024.1, read as the reverse complement.
GGCCTTTAATATCCTTCACAAAATGGATGTAAAAATCCCACAGACTTTCAAGGCCCAGATCTTACACAAGGATGCTTTTAGTAGGGGTATTATATTATAGATCATATCACTATAATTATATTAAAAATACTAACAATACAATTGAAATAGCAGAATTAAACATAATAAACTCTATGAAGTGGATCAAATATGGCTTTTCTACCAGAAAAAAATGGAGTGGAATTTTAATGATTATACTGTAACTCCATGAATTAATGAATGAACAAAACATTCATTTATAGTTTACAAAGACGATGTTTCTATTACGAAACAATAGTTAGAATTTGAAATAATCTAATATTTACAAGATTTACAATATTGATCATTAAATAATAATAAACAAGATATTATGGAGATCTTATTCTAATACCCTCCCTTAATGGTCAATTTGTCTACTACACCAAGGAGCCCCCAGAACTTAACAAACTTCTCTGGAAGTAGGGACTTGGTGAGAATATCTGCAATCTAGTCTGCTATAGGAACATACTACAAATCCATGGATCCATCTTCAACTAGCTAGCGGATGAAGTGACAATGAAGGTCAATATGCTTGGTCCACTCATGGAAGACTGGATTTTTAGCGAGTTTGAGCACCCCTTGATTGTCACAGAAAAGGGGTGAAGGCCTTGCTTGAGACATTTGAATGTCTGAAAGCATCCTTTGAAGCCAAACTGACTCACAAGCTACTTTGGTTGTTCCCTGATATTCAACTTCTATTGAGGAAAGAGATACAGTCTACTACTTTTTACTGGTCCAAGTGATAGCACTTGTGCCCAAATTGAAGACATACCCAGAAGTGGACTTTCTATCATCAACAGAGCCTCCCCAATCCGAATCTGTGTCCCCGATGAGTCTGGGATCTTTGGTTTGTCCATAGAGGATACCAAAGTTTGATGTGCCCTTGACATAGCACAGGATGCACTTCACTGCAACCCAATGATCTGAAGTAGGAGCTGTGATGAAGCAAGATATGTAACTCACTGAAAAGCTTAGATTAGATCTAGTGGAGGTGAGATAGATTAAACTACCCACTAGTTGCCTGAATGCAGATTCATTCTCAACTAGAGAACACATTTGGTTGATAACTTCAAACCAAACTCCATAGGTGTAGACATAGGTTTGTAGTCCTGCATTCTGAATTTGTCTAGCAAAGCCTGTGCATACTTAGACTGAGAGATGAAAATGCCATGAGACTGCTACCAAACCTCGACACCTAGGAAGTAATGTAGAAGCCCAAGGTCGGTCATGTCAAAAGACTGGCATAAATTATGTTTGATTCCCTCAATCAAAGATGTTGAACTACCAGTGATAATCAAATCATCAACATATATAACTAAAAGGATGATATCATTGTCAATAGTCTTGACATACGGATTTGAGTCTGAAGGACTCTTTTGGAAACCCCAATCTATGAGGTACTTATCGATTTTCATGTACCATGCCCGAGGAGCCTGTTTTAGGCAGTGCTTTCACCAGTTTGAATACCTAGTGTTCTTTACCGACGACCTTGAATCCAAGAGGTTGCATCATGTAGACCTCTTCCTATAACTCACCATTCAGGAAAGCACTCTTGACATCCATTCGATGGACCTTCCAGCCACACTGAGCTGCCATGGCTAGGACTGATCTGATGATGTCCAACTTTGTTGTCGAAGAAAAGGTCTCTTCGTAATCAATTCCTTCACGCTAAGAGAAGTCTTTGGCAGCAAAACGAGCCTTGTACTTATCTAAAGTACCATCAGTCTTGTATTTAGCCTTATAGATGTTAAATTTTTGAACCAGAATATAGGTATGCAACAAAAGAAATACAAAAATTCAAAGCAACGGATAACACAACCAATTATCTTGGGAAAAACCCTCCTCTCCGAGGGAAACAACCCAGCCCACAAAATCAGTGCCTTTATTCAAAATTCAAAGTCATTACAAAAAATTCTTGCTTCTTATTGACGTCCTCAACCTGACAGTGAATAAGCCTGAGGTTTAACTTAAACAAATGAATCACTAAGACTGCTCAAATGATCACACAATGATCAGAAGCAAAAATAAACAACAGAGAATAAGAAAAAGAACATGATACACAGGTATGAGCTGTCTCGAGCTAACTACATAACACAAAACAGTCTTTTAGCAAGCCACTCATATACAGAGCAGAGTATATGTAATCTACAAGGCTAGAGACACTGACGATTCTCCTTACAAAACACACAAAGACTGAGAGCACATACCATCTTTACAGAGCTTCGTAAAGCATCACCAAAACAGAATAATTTGTGCCACAATGAAAGGTCGATACATGAGATGAGTAAACTTCCGCTCAAGACAATTCTTTTCAGTTACAAAATTCATTGACACATAATAATATAAAACAACAACAACAATAATAAGTCCACCGCAACATATTATGAATCGACAATAATAATGAGAGTCGGTAATGATCAATATGGGAACCGTTATCTCCATGAAGAGTCTCAACAACGTGAGGAAGGTAACACAACTACACACACACGATGCCAAATATGCACGATGCCACATATACTGCCACATATGCACGATGCCACATATGCATATGCATGAACAGAAATAAAGGATCATACGAAAAGTCTTCCATTTCCTTAGCTTGACAGAAAGTAAGGAGCATAGCACACACAAAAGAATTATGAGAGCTTGACTGCAAGAAATCATAGGTATGAAGTCTCTATTGCAGCTACATACTTCAACAATATACCGATTTGCATCCAATGGGTTTCTTCCCTGGAGGAAGATCTGACAAAACCCAAGTATTATTCTTCAGCAAGATGTTGTGCTTAGTGTTCATAGCTTGTTCCCACACAAGTATCCCTTTCGCCTCTGTGTATGTTTGAGGCTCATGCACATTGTGAATGTTGGCCATGAGAGCAAAATTTATAGAATCAGAAGGTTTGCTCTTCTTCCGAGCAATTCTACCCTCGATGAGCTCATCATCATGAAGATCGTCAATCGTCTTAGCCCACTATTTAGGCCGAGAAGTAAAGTGCCAACATCAGATGCAGGAGGTGCAAACGGATCAGATTCATCAAATAGAAGATTGCATGAATCCTAAGGAAAATCAAGTGGTGCAGCTGCATGTCTAGGTGATCCCACAAGAGAAGGAACCGGGGAAGGTGCAGGAACTAGAACAGTTGAAGCCCTCCCATCAGGAGGACCTGATGGAAGACGGACACCTAGGTCTTGAGCTTGGAGAGGTTGATCCTCTAAATCCATAATCGGAGGAGAGAGCTGAAACGCCCCCGTTCCTCGTCAAAGACCACATCACGACTAAAGATGAGACGATCTATCTTGATGTCAACAAGTTGGTAGGCTTTGGGATTATCACTGTAGCCGCCTAGCATCAGGGATCCAAACAAAAGAAGCGGAGCCAAAAACTTTGAGATGACTGATTCTGCGCTTACAGCCTGACCAAGCCTCTTCCAGAATCTTCTTCTTGACAACTACTGTAGGAGAGTGATTGAGAAGATAGACAACAGTGTTAACTGTTTCAACCCAAATTTCTCTGGAACACTCTTGTTTTCAAGCATTAAGTGAGCCATTTTGATGATCGTGTGGTTTCTCTGCTCAATGACACCATTTTGCCAAGGAGTGTAGGGTGTTAATTGGCACTTTATGCCATGTTCACAAAAATGGGAGAAGACAGAAGAACAGAATTCTCCCGCATTGTCAGTTCTAAGAGTAACAATATGTTGACCAAACACTTTTTCTATAGATGCTTTGAACTTTTGAAACAAAACAAACAACTCTGCTTTTTTATGAGGGAAATACACCCACATTTTAGGACTCTCAACAAATTTAGTTTCAAAATATGTACAAGATTTACATATTGAATGAATTAATATACAACATATAGGTAATATACATATTCAATGAATTAATTCAATATAAGTAATATACAATATTAATTCATTCAATATTTTACCAATTACCTATGTAATATACATATTGAATGAATTAATATTTTAAAAAATGGGGAAATCAAATGCCCTAACCACAGAAGAAATATTGAGAGTTCGAAAAAACCCTAGGCAGCAAAAATAAGCCCTTTTTACACCAAAGATGACCACAATAGTGGTTGAAAAATGGAGACAAAATCATGCGATGAGCAATGAATAGCTTTTGCAAAAAAATAGTGTCTGGTAGGGAAAACGACCAAGGAAATGGTCGTGGCGGCTGAGAAACCTCAAGAAAACTGGTTGCAGATGCAAAACGAGCCCTCAACCAAAAACACTTCCATTTTTTAACAAAACTCGACCACTAAAATGGTCGTTTTTGTGCAATAAAATGTAGACAAAGGTCAAGTTTGACGGGCCAAGAAAATGGCTTCTCGGGAGGTCATGGATTTGAGAAGATGCAAAGCAAAAGCCATAGAGCCTAAAAGAAAACGTCGGTGACTGCAGAAAATCACCCATGAAAGGTCGTATGAGGGCAAAAACTCAGAAAACGAGCATAGTAAGAAGCAAACCCTTGTCGCGACATGCAGGCAAGCAAAATTGCGGGTAGAAATCCCATCAACAAAAACCAAATGCCAGAAATGATGTTGCACAGGAACAACAGATCATGAGTTGTAGACAGAGGTAAATAACCTTCACGATGTTGCAAGCAAAGAAACAAAAACAAAAACGTGTTTTTCTAATCCAAAAACAACCATGAAATTCTGCGAACAAAGCTAGTTGTTAATAAAAAGGATCACGAATTGCAGAATACCTAAGAAAAAAAATCAAAAAAAATTCAAAGACTAATAATTTCATAAAGAAATTATAATTTTTTTAAAAAAAAATTAACTTAGCTCTGATACCATATTACACAAGTAACTAGTAAAATATTGAATGAACAAGACATTCATTTATAGTTTACAAAGACGATGTTTCTATTACAAAACAATTGTTAGAATTAGACTTATGAAATTATAATTTTTTCGAAAAAAATTAACTTAGCTCTAATACTATATCACACAGGTAATTGGTAAAATATTGAATGAATTAATGAATGAACAAGACGTTCATTTATAGTTTACAAAGACGATGTTTCTATTACGAAACAATCGTTAGAATTAGAAAGAATCTAATATTTACAAGATTTACAATATTGACCATTAAATAATAATAAACAAGATATCATGGAGATATTATTCTAATAAGTATCAAATAAATTTTCAAGGAAAAATGAAATGCACTCATGCCCAACCTACAGCAAACCATAAGGAACAGATCTCAAGGAAAATGGAGATACATTATCAGCGATTGATTAAAATGCTGATTTTAAAGGTGTTAAGACTAATGGAGAGAAAAAAGTCTCAAATGAGGCAGATAGGGGCCTGCAGATGTCAGGGAAAAACATGCATGTGGTCCCTGTTACCTTGTGTAAACAAGATCTGGCAGGTAGGGTTGAAGCCCTGCATAAGGAAAAAGTTCCTGTGGTTTAACGTTCTTCTTGTCCCTTTTGGGAAGAGGAGACAGAACCTGAAGATAGCAAGGACGTTAAAGCAGCTATGGAAAATCATTTGATAAGGATGAATATCATTGCATCTACTGGTGAGCATCCAATTCTTTCTTTAGGTCATGAAGTTTTGTATGAGGAAAAAAAATTCTGAAAGTGAGGCTTAATATGTAGATTTAATGCCTTTGACCTCCATGCCTGGATTTCAATAAACTGGTCAGACAAGATTAAAGGAAATATAGGAATATATACAAGTGCCCAGGGTTTCTTTGTTTTGCTGTGTAAAACAGTAGGTGATAAATCTTATAATTTAGAAAAAGAACCTTCGGCGTAGGAAAAGAATGTTTTGTTAGTGAAGCCATGATTTCCAGCTTTTAACCCAATGATAGAGACTTTCTCAGTTATGCCAATTTGGATTAGGCACCCATATATTCCTCTGCAGTTTTGGGTGGATGCCTATTTTCAAGGAGAAAAAGAACTTTGGTCATAGGAAAAGAATGTTTTGTTAGTGAAGCCATGATTTCCGGCTTCTAACGCAATGATGGAGACTCTCTCAGTTATGCCAATTTGGATTAGGCACCCATATCTTCCTCTGCAGTTTTTGGTGGATGCCTATTTTCAAGGAGAAAAAGAACCTTGGCCATAAGAAAAGAATATTTTGTTAGTGAAGCCATGATTTCCGGCTTTTAACCCAATGATAGAAACTTTCTCAGTTATGCCAATTTGGATTAGGCACCCATATCTTCCTCTGCAGTTTTGGGTGGATGTCTATTTTCAAGGACTATGTAATTTCCCAGGGCTAGTTTTAGTAACAGACCACAAACTGGTGGATTAATACATTCAATTTCTGCATACATTCAGGTGGAACTGGGTATTTCTAAAGGTTTACAGTTTACCTGATAAAGTATGGTTACGCATGGAAGATAGGATATGGAAGCAAGTCTTAGACCATGAAAGGATTCCTTCTAAGTGCCAAAAATGCTTCCAGGTAGATCATATCACAGCAGAGAGCATTGTGGTTAAGCCAAAAAAGCAGGCTACATGGTGGAAAGGAGCCCACTTCTCCTAATTGACCCTATTTATTTGGATGATTAGGAGAGAACAGAACCCAATTTTAAATCAGCCCCTCTAGACACCAAGGCTGTGGCTGAGCAGATTAATGTGGCAGATTTTTTCCTGCCTTTTCCTTAAAATAAAACAATTCACATATGATCCACTCTCCTCTGATCCCAGCAAACCTCATAGTAGGAATCTCAGAGGAAAGGTAAACAAAAGGCACTGATTAATTTAGCAAGCAATCTGGGATGGTCACAGGAAAAATCAAATAATAGTCAAGAGCAACAATCTCTCTTGAAACCCATGCAACAAAAGATGTCAATTGGAAGGCATCAGGTAGTGGGATGGCCTTCTGATTTGTTAAATGAAGAGGAATAGGGTACATATGCTCATTTAAAGTAATTTTATTGGCTACAATAAATCAATTTTGTTATTATTTGTCTTATTTGACAGTAAATGATGTGGATGGGACTAAAACAGTATGGACTGAAGTAAAGCGGAAGAAGCAACCTGTTTATAGACAGTCTAGTACTCATATGGTTCTAACTTCTAAGATCACAGAACAAAAAAAGTAGAAGTGATTGTCGGGCCTTATCTTGTAGTTTGGCCAGGGTGGTTTAGTTGATTTTATAAATGTTGTGTCCTTTAATTTTGAAGGGAAGGGGTCCCATATAGAGAACCCTAACATTTTAACTGAAAAATGTATCCCATTAATTTTCAACTAATGATACTCTAAGATTGACAGTGCACTCCCCAGTGAGATGAGTGTGTATCAACTAAAACAAATTATACTAGAGTGTGTACTGATTTGCTGATTGAAAACATTTGTAGAGTGACTTGTGGACAGAACAGCATTTCAAAAAGGAAATCATGACTTCAGAAAGAGGAACTGGCATAGAAAATTGGTATTATCAAATGATTCATCTTACAAGTTTCGCAAACTGAACCACTCACACTTATGAGAGATGGCTACTGGTGAATAACTAATAGGGAGATGGCCACTCATGAATAACTACTACTGAGACACAGGATTATTGAAGGAATGACTGGAAACAATCAATTCCGAAAACACTCATTAAGGTATAGGAAATTTCGTTGTGGAGCCCAGGTTCAAATTCCCAGAAAACATGGTAAGGTATGGTTAATATACTAAATACAAATCATTTACGTGAAAGGTGAGACCAAGTTGTATTACAAGGGAAATTTACGCGGGATCATGAGAGAGAGAGAGAGAAGCATCCGAGAACACTGAATTGCAATGAGCCCATATACATAATGTCAAGTGGGCTGAGCTCGAGTGATAAAATATCAGGGATTTCATGGTAGATCCCCAAGTTCAAATTCAAGGAAACAATATAATATGTTAAATTGTGGTAAAATACTACATCCAAGAAGAAATGCCCACATGTCAACAGGCTGATGCCAGAGGTTGTATTACAAGGGAGATTTTGCAGACAGTAAGAGGGAGAAAATGGTATCCACTTATGCTGAATTGCAAAAGTCCCGAACATAATGTCTAAAGCACCGAGCTCAAGTGATAAAATTATGAGGGCTTTCACAATAGAGCCCCTAATTCAGGCATGAGGAAACAGTATACAATGTTGGAATTGGGTAAAATACCACATCAAACAAGAAATCCACCCCTAAAGGGAAAATCAACCAAACAAAACAATAGGCGTATTTCTGTTTGAAAGAGAAGTAAATTCAAAAACTTGAGAATGCATAATGTAAACCAGAAGGAAAGTGAAAGTAACCTGGACCGAGCGACATTGCCACATTCAGAGCATTTGGGCTTATTGAGGCCTCTCAAACTCTTTGGTGCCTCCACTGAACTAGTGCGCGGCGTGGTGTGAGCGGTAGAAGGGCTTGGTGTTTGTATAGCTGGCGACAAAAGAGGAGTTGTTGTTTGAGGAGAGGGCTTTATCACTTCTTCTGCCTCTGCTGATCCACCCTTTGTAGCCACCACAGCTGCTGATTTGCTTGGACTTGGAGTTGCGGGAGTTCCATTACCGTTGCCATTATTACTTGCTACCTCCATGATTTATTTTCTTTTCCCTTCTTTTTCCTTGCGTTTCCTCCTGTACGCAATAGCAAGCTCAAAACGGAATTTTTTTATAAATGGGATATTCCATAAAACCCAATTTGGACGAAGGTACTGCGGTTGAGATACCCAGAAGACAACACCTGATAAATTCTACCGCAGTATTAGAAGGGTATACTGGGTTCAATTTCGCCCGCTAACTTTTTGAGGGAAAGGATTCGTAGACTACCTAGGTTTATCATTTCATATATGGCGAAAAGTTAACGTAACTTATGTCGAGACATATCCTCGTATTTAACTAGAAAAGGTACGTTAAGGGCCCGTTTGGACCATGGCATACGGAATGTCGGATATGGTCAATTCTGGAATATGTTGCAAATTCGGAATATTCATATTCTCAAAATGATATTCGGAATATGTGTTTGACCCGTTTGGACCACCTGGAAGATGACTGAGAAGATCTATTTTTTGCGTTTGGCCGCGCATTTTGGAATTGGAATATTGACTGAATGAGAATTTATTTTATTAATTTATTTGTAACAATTTGTGATTTTTTCAAATGTTATGATGTTTTTCATATTTTTTGGTATTTTTGAATATTTATTTTATTTTTTCAATAAAATATTATTATAATATTTTATTTATTTTTGAATACTTATTTTATTTTATTTTATTTGTATGCGATTTTGAATATTTATAATATTTTGAAATAAAATAATGTTTATAAGTTTATAAAAATTGTAACATTTTGTATAACTTTTTTATAAAATTTATAGACCCAAACAAAATTTATTATAATATTTTATTTTATTTTTGAATACTTATTTTATTTTATTTTATTTGTATGCGATTTTGAATATTTATAATATTTTGAAATAAAATTATGTTTATGAGTTTATAAAAATTGTAACATTTTGTATAACTTTTTAATAAAATTTATAGACCCAAAATAAAATATAAAATTTGTATACCCAAAATACACAAATAAAATATAAAATTTGTAAAATTTGTAGACCCAAAATACACAAATTTATAAACAAGTCATTTATTTTATTATTTATTTTTTACAAAATGTTGCCAACCCAGCTCAATAGGAGCACCGGTAGGAAAGAGCCGGGTGGAGAAAACCTCCGGTCTAGCCCCACAAAATCATGCGCTGATATAAAATTTACATAATTTGAATGAGGCATTCCTCATTTTACATAATTTGAATGAGGCATTCCTCATTTTACATAATGCAGATAGTGTTACAACTTGAATGAGGCATTCCTCATTTTACATAATGCAAATACAATGTTATAATTTAGTCTGATGAGTCTTTGACGCTCTGTCATGCCCGAACTCTTATTTTTGTCTGTAGACACTGCATACATAGAACAAACAACTGCTTTGTGCTTTTGTTAGTACACCAATGAAGTACATTCAGTTGCTAACTTTTGTATGAGTTTTTAAAAAAAATCTTATGAATTATTATTACCTTCTATGACCCCCTTTGATTCTTACCTGAATGATCCACGCTTGTCAAGATAAAAACACGACCAATTAAATGAATTTATACATGATATATCTATGTTAATATCAAAATACAAAATTGAATAATTCTTGAGCTCATATCTGTATATTATAATATCAAAATATAAAATTGACTAGTTCCTGAACTCATCTCCGCATATTACAATATCAAAATACAAAACTGAATACTTCTTGAGCTCATCTACGCATATGGTCGCACAAAAGATATGCGATTACAATACAGAGAAGGCATCGTAAAAATATAATTTCATTTGTCCTAGCTTGACAACTATTGCACTCAAATCTTGGATTGTGGATGAGTGGAGATGAGCGGATGTTTGGATTGTGGATGACTGGAGATGGGCGAATAGATGTAGATGGGTTGTCATCGACCCATCTAAAGTACCCACAATCATGATAGCCCTGTGATGCCCAATCTACATTAGTATTGAATACTATTTACATTACAAACATTAAATATATACACATTACCAACCTTTTTTTTGTTTGGACAACACCAATATTGTCATCCAGGGTTCTCCACTGACCGTGAAATCTTCAACTGGCACTGCCCACCACCACATCGACAACTTGGCACATTGATCAGAGCCATTAAAACCGATTTCAATAATGCACCTATATCAACAATCCCAAAATTAAACAATAGCAATAGCAATAAGACACTCAATATTCAGACACTCTGACATGCAACGTAAAATGCATCAAGTCATGAAGCCTAGCATGGACTCTCTGTCAGATAGAGCCATTGTCTTGCATGAAATTAGTCATTCTGTAGACACTGGTCTAGTCTTGTCAACAGACCCAAATAGTTCAAAGATACTCGAACCAATCAGATGCTTTATGGGGTGCATTTTTGTATTGGTGTACAAACATGGCAGATATGTATGGATATCACAAGGGGGACGCATAATAACTGCATATGAACATAGGTGTTCGTATGAGCTGTTACAATTATAACAGACAACTAATACAATTTCTTCTCCACAGTTTTTTTTTATTAAAAAAGAGAATGGAATGAGACCTTAAAATTAACTGGTAAGCTGTTGAAGCCAAAAATAAAAGTAGGAAGCATTCCTTAATGAAACTATTCCAGACTGAACTTTCTTATACACTCATTTGAATTCTTCAGTTCTTGTATGGTATTTAGCATGAAATTCAAGAAAACTATTAACATTTTCAGGAAATAGTAATTCAATATAGCTGAAGATCTATTGGGCTGAAGGGTGCTAGAAACAGCCAGGCAGTTGGTTAAGAACTTAAACTAGACTTGGAAGATAGGTAAATATCTGTTTCATTCAAGTAATTCTGCTGGTGGTTTGATTATCAACAAAATTAGCAAGCATGAGGGTGCAACTTCAGGTCCATAATCATGGATATGCAAGAGTGCTACCTGTGCTTACGTGTACGAAGTTCAGGGACATCGTATCCACTGCAACCAATTATCCTTTGAACGAGGGTCACCCTCCTCTTATTCATCCCAACCAATTAACCATTCAATTATCAAGAGGGCCATCAACATTGCGGCATTGCAGCATTATCCTTACATAAGGAAAGAAAACAGTTTTTGACACTATTTCTTGTTTCTTGTTTGTAGATATTTTGAAGATAAAATTCACACTAAAACTGGCTCATCTTCTGTTGTAAATTTGCAGTCGATTTTGTTTGGTGATATTCAAAGAAAATAAGATCCAACATGAAAAGAAAAATAAGATAATTTAGGACTATTAATCTTTGATTCCTTAAACTATTCAATCTCGTGTAGAAATCATTCATTCATTCATTTTCTGTTTAACTAGCTCCCACATCATCAATTGCCTTTTCTAAGCAATACAAAAAGACAGGTCAGAACAGAGAGAACCAAAATCCAGTAGCAACCCTGACTGGTCCTGGCTAGCTTACTATAGAGGAGACCAGTTGAAACTGTCCCTTCTTCAACAAATGAGGGCTGTCACTCTAAAGACAACATGATAATGCAGAGACTACAAATTAATCCAAAGATAATGTAGAGAATACAAATTAATCCATAGCAGAAAACTGGTATCAAAAAGCAACATTTCACAAACATTAGTTTTGATTTTAAATAGAAGACCTAATAAACATCGGTCAACTAAAGTCCAAACTTCAATATCATATACTGGATTCTCTCCCCTTCATCCATTGACAAGAACAGTGCAGCTGATTGTGGCTCATGCATTAAATTTTCGTATGCTTCAATTATAGTAGAGTCCTGAAGGCCAGGGATTGCTTTAAGTGCTTTATGCAACTCCGCTGCCTCACTTATCAAACTAGATGCTTTGTCCACTTTCAAAGGCTGTGCAAGGCCTGCTGTAATGCCTGCAGACAGATCTTTGATCGTTTCACAAATCGAATCCAAGGAACCTACCAATGTTCCCCTCCTCCTCTTTGGCCTCCTTAACGATGTTGAAGGGTTATCGTTGCCACTTGCAGTAGATTGGTTCGATACAAGTGTATGAACAGATTCATTACCATCATTATCCAAATCAGCAGCAGTCTCAAAAGAGGCAGGATCCATACCATGATAACTGAAAACATCATCATCAATGAAATCCTCCTGTGTCTCTTGAGCTGTTGCAGCTGCAGTGCCCTCAGCTATGTCATTCCCAACAATAGAGGATAATTCATTATAGTACTGAAATGGCTGCCTCTTATACATTCTGGCATTTTTAAATTCCTTTCTCTGTATCATGGCATAACAATTCAATTCATTATTGGTCCTTCATTATTTAAAAAGATATATTCAACTTAAAAAAATATTTGAAGACCATTTTACCTTCAACAACTCCTCCCAAACACTATCATCAGCATCCATACTTTGGGTGGTCTCGTTCCAGGCTAAGCCACTTGTATTCCTCAAGTCTTTCATAATTCTATACCCTTGTTTACAAGTTTTTAGCTTGTTCTTGAAGTTTTCTTTCACTAGGTTCATTTTCATCTCATTATTGAACCTCCTTTCTATGGCTGTCCAAGCCTCTTTCTTGAAACCCCCTTCGGCTTTCTTTCCAAGCTGCACTTGCTCCTATAGCAAGTCTAGCAACTTGCGTTCCATTTCTTTTGTCCAGAACACCTTCTTGGAAGAAGAAGTTGACTGGACAACTTGAACATCACCATCCATAGACATACCTAATGCACAGACAACATGATAATGTACACTCACTGTAAGGACAGTCACAAATGAGGACAGTCACTCTAAAGGCAACATGATAATGTACACTCACTAGAAGGATAGTCACAAATGAGGACAATCACTCTAAAGACAACATGATAATGTACACTCACTGTAAGGACGGTCACAAATGAGGACAGTCACTCTAAAGGCAACATGATAATGTACACTCACTAGAAGGATAGTCACAAATGAGGACAATCACTCTAAAGACAACCTGATAATGTACACTCACTGTAAGGATGGTCACAAATGAGGACAGTCACTCTAAAGGCAACATGATAATGTACACTCACTGGAAGGATAGTCACAAATGAGGACAATCACTCTAAAGACAACATGATAATGTACACTCACTGTAAGGACGGTCACAAATGAGGACATCTCACAGTGACTCTCCTCATTTGGGACATCCCTAGACATACCTTATGTAAACATTAAATATAGCAACATTAAACATAACATGACAATATTAAAAATAACATGAGAACATTAAATATAGCAGCATTAAACATAACATGACAATATTAAAAATAACATGAGAACATTAAATATAGCAGCATTAAACATAACATGACAATATTAAAAATAACATGACAACTTAAAATATAGCGACATTGAATATAACATGACAATACTAAATATGGCATAACAACTTTTATCAATGTATAGTATCAGTTTGCGAAATTTATGAAATCTGACATTAGTTTAAACACTGCCATAATAGTTATTCAACCAACTAAGATCGGGATCTATAGTCTTCCCACATCCTTCTTGCTATTTCACCTCGAAAATTGGCCCAATCATCTCTTTCATGCTGGCTCAACCCATATGTCTCAAGCACTGGTACATTTATCCCATCACGACCATCTTCCTCTTCAAATTCTACATCAGATGGAAGGCCATCCTCTATCGTAATGAAGTTGTGAAGTATGCAACATGCCAGAACAATATATGTTTGTGTCTTGATTTGATAAGACGTCGCATGCTTCAATATAGGAAAACGCTGCTTCAAAATCCCAAATGTACGCTCTATTACATTCCTAAGCGAGGAGTGACGATGATTAAACAACTCTTCTGGGGTGTTTATTGGGTTTGCTCTTGAAAACTCCTTTAGGTGGTAGCGTGTGCACCGATAAGGCGTGAGAAATCCTAGTACGTTTGGATATCCAGCATTGACCAAATAATATTTACCTAAACAAAACAAAATGTCATTGTCATAACGTTGTCTTATTTTTCGTATGCTTCAATAATATAATCATATTTTACAAACCTGGGGGAACTACCAATGGATCGGCTCTAGATAGAGCCAAAGCTAGAACACGGCTATCTGCAGCAGACCCTTCCCAACCAGCAAGGATGTATTGAAACTTATAATCAAATGAACACACTCCCATAACATTTTGTGACAAGTTGCCTTTTCTATCGCGATATTTAGCTTGCAAGTTGATATCCACAGTGACTGGTATATGGGATCCATCCATTGCTCCCACACAATCCTGTAGTCAAATAAATCATAGGTCTAATCAAACAATAATAGGATTAAAACTCTAAACAAACTTAAACCACTGAGAGATATACCTTGAAGTATGGATCAAAACGGGCCTTCCCAGTAATTTCCTGAGGAGTGTTTGGACTAGGGGGTATAAAATAATCCGAATGGAGCGCCAAGATAGCCCTCAAGACCTTGTGGAAGTATCGGCTTACTGTCTCTCCAGAGTGCCCAAAGTTATGGGCAATCTTACGGTTCCTCAGATTGTGGCCAAGAGTATGGAGGAACATGACTAATTGTTCTTCTAACGTGAGGAATTCTGTATCTTTGATGCTTCCTTTTTGCCTTAGAATATTGGCTAGTTTAAAGAAAGATCGTCTAGTCATGCGTATTTGGTCATGGCAATCCGTCTCATTGGAGTTGATAACATGCTTATAAAAAGGAATTGCATCTCTTGTGCGCTTACGCATTTTTCGACTACCTTCTTTTATACACTCCCCTATGGCCGCGACAAGGGTGGCAAGAACAACTACAATAACAGGCAGGAGTCTTCTCCTCCTCATAATCTCTCCTTCCATTTCAATATCATCATCATCATCATCAATATCATCAATGAGATCCATTGAATTACCTAAAAATACCAACAAAACAATCACGAAACAACATAAGAAAACACCCAACTATAATGCATAATCAGAGAATAGAGTTGCAAGTTCAGTATACAACATATGTTGACAAGAAAGTACCTTGTGTAATTTCACAAAATGAGAAGTACTCACAGTGACTGTCCCTTGTGTAATTGCCACTTGAATGAGGACAGTCACTGTAAAGAAAACATGATAATGTACAGTTGCAGTGAGTGTACATCATCATGTTGTCTTTAGAGTGACTGTCCTCATTTGTTGACGAAGAAAAGCATTAATGTGGTTGAATAGCAATACATTCAAGTGGCAATTACACAAGGGGCAGTCACTGTGAGATGTCCTCATTTGTGACTGTCCTTACAGTGAGTGTGCATTATCATGTTGTCTTTAGAGTGACTGTCCTCATTTGTTGAAGAAGAAAAGCATTAATGTGGTTGAATAGCAATACATTCAAGTGGCAATTACACAAGGGGCAGTCACTGTGAGATGTCCTCATGTGTGACTGTCCTTGTCACAAATGAGGACATCTCACAGTGACTGTCCCTTGTGTAATTGCCACTTGCATGAGGGCAGTCACTGTAAAGACAACATGATAATGTACACTTGCAATGAGTGTACATTATCATGTTGTGTTTAGAGTGACTGTCCTCATTTGTTGAAGAAGAAAAGCATTAATGTGGTTGAATAGCAATACACTCAAGTTGCAATTACACGAGGGACAGTCACTGTGAGATGTCCTCATGTGTGACTGTCCTTACAATGAGTGTACATTATCATGTTGTCTTTAGAGTGACTGTCCTCATTTGTTGACGAAGAAAAGCATTAATGTGGTTGAATAGCAATACATTCAAGTGATCTCAATCCTCAAATTCAACTCCAAATGTTCTCCGATGAAGTAATGTGAGACCCAGTTATACTCTGTGTGGATCTGCACAACCCATTATGCCATTCTCTCCCTTGAATCTTCTTTTTTCTCTCACACAGAAAATCCCCACCGCATGGTTACGTGCACGGTTTGAACCTCACGTGCATTTTTTTTCACTAGCATGATTTTTTCACTTTACTGCTGAGGCTGGAAGGCCAATAGAGTGGAATGTTCTTGATGTCAAGGAGCGTGCCGGGGTATTTGTTTATAACTGTGCAGTGATGGGTTGTTGAGTTTACCTTGATTTTTGGCCTCTATGTTTCTTGTTAGTGTATCTTTCCGCAACACAGATCTGTAAGGTCTTGCACAAGTTTAAAAAACTCCTTCACAAGGTTTTACATGTTTGGTAGTTGATAGCCGGGAAGATTTCGATCTTTGCATCAGAAGAAACAGAGATCACCTTGGCCAAGGAACAGCTACAAGCTTACAGAGATGAATTCTTCTTTTAGATAGTGATCTCTGACAAATTCTTGAGATTGGTGAGGTGCCTTTTTCATGGGTATTCGCTGATAGAGTAATATACTCCTAATTCTGTATTTTTGAAAAGTCATTACTTCATTCACTCTCAATCATGATCATGAGAGCTTGTGGAAACATGAAATGCAGAAGATAAAGAGGTAGAATAGTAAGGGTTAAGCATCTTTTTCATCCAAAAGGCTATTCTAATTTCACTCCACAGAATCTCTGCAAACATAAATGAACTGAAAAAATAGGGCTCTTATTTCTAGCCATATTAATGCAATTACCTCAGTTTTTTCTCTGATGCTTTGAGTTCATGGAATAAATTTTGAGTTGGGTCTTAACAGTCCTTAGGATTTTCTACTTTGATTGCTTCAGCATTATTTCTTACAGTAAAGCACTTTTTAAACACTGCAAACACGTGGTCCAGAAACCCAGCTACCATAATACTCGAGGGTCCAATGCATGCTAAATTCACTTTCGTGTTTTACATATTTGCAATAGGGTTCTGACTTATGGTCATAGTGCAAATTGTATATTCTCTATTGCATTGGACTATATATAGAAAATTGATTTGTATGTGAAAACAAATCCTGTTCCGTGCAGTCTCTTTATTAGTTTGGTTACCATCTTGTCGCATATTTTTCCAGTTGTTATGGCATTCTTGCTTACTGGATAAGAGCTCTTGAATTTAATGTGTGTGGTTTTATTATATTCATAATATTAATTTTGGATACAACCACTGGGAAAGTGTATTACCTTACCATGCATTTTCAATGATTGGAGATACTGTATAAGAGCTGACATAATGCATATCGTTTTCGTCTGTTCATGATTTTGTATTCAGCCACTTGAGTGCTTTCACATTCACAATGATTGAATTTAAAAGTTCTCAACTATGGGCTTGTGAGGTGATGTTCTGTTACCTTACATGGGCAATTACTATTAGTTGAGTTAGAACAAGAGGGTAGCAATGCCATATGCCATTCCTTGTGTACATAGGAGGGGTACAGGGTATCTTAGTATTTTTTATGTTGTAACTGCTACCTTAATGATGAGATTTAGCTTGCATATCTATGAAGAGTTAATTATAAGTGGTCCACTATGAGATGTCCTCATGTGTGACTGTCCTTGTCACAAATGAGGACATCTCACAGTGACTGTCCCTTGTGTAATTGCCACTTGAATGAGGATAGTCGCTGTAAAGACAACATGATAATGTACAGTTGCAGTGAGTGTACATTATCATGTTGTCTTTAGAGTGACTGTCCTCATTTGTTGAAGAAGAAAAGCATTAATGTGGTTGAATAGCAATACATTCAAGTGGCAATTACACAAGGGACAGTCACTGTGAGATGTCCTCATGTGTGACTGTCCTTGTCACCAATGAGGACATATCACAGTGATTGTCCCTTGTGTAATTTCCACTTGAATAAGGACAGTCACTGTAAACACAACATGAAACATGCCTCGACCCACGCCGAAAAACAAACTTACAGACCCCACCACAGCCACTAAGACCATGGCTGTGCTGGAGATTTTGTCTACGCATTCCACTGACGAGGTTTACTTAGGCCAGGGTTCAAGCAAAGAATGGGTTGATGACAACAAGGTTTCCGTAGCCTTTCAGAAATTTCAGCGGAACCTGTTGGAGATCGAGAAAAACATTATGGCTAGAAATGAAGACCCAAACCTGAAAAACCGATGTGGTGCCGCAATGCTTCCTTACACAAGCATGTTTCCAAACACTTCAGATAATACCAAGGCTGGCGGTCTCACCTTTAAACTCGTAACAAATTTTAATTTTTTAAAAAACCATAAATACTAACCAGTAACTATTGTTGAAAAAAACCCTTATCAGTAAACTGCGGCCGATAAGAAATCTAAAAACCATAAATACTAACCAGTAACTATTGTTGAAAAAAACCCTTATCAGTAAACTGCGGCCGATAAGAATGATAAAAACCATAAATACTAACCAGGTGTTGGCGGCTGAAACGAAGAAGCAAAGGAGGCCGAAACGAAGAAGCACAGAAGACATTTCTGATCACGCGGAGGCCGTTTCTGATCACGCGGATGAAGCAAATAGCCGTTCGTTAGGGTTTCACCATTTTTGATCACGCGGATGAAGCAAATAGCCATTCGAAGTGATAACGACAGTATAAAAGGAAGACATCAGAAAACATAAAAATGCCCATGCGGACCCGACGACTTTTTCAAAATTGGCATTCGAAAACCGGCATGCGAGCCCAATATTCCAATTCCACCTTTTCAAGTGGAAGATGGTATGCTCATTTTTTGGGCAAAATTGGCATACCGAAATTCCAATTCCAATCATGCATGTCGACCACAAACAATGAATTCCAAAATCTGAATTCGCAATGCAGGAATAGCGGCCGATATGCCGTGGTCCAAACGGGCCCTAAGGGAAAAGATAGCGAGGTAGATATCCCAAACAACAGAAAATATATATTATATTTTTTAATTTTTTTTTTTTTTAATATAGTTAATAGGTCTACGCTATTAATAATTTTATTAATTTAAATAAATTTTTACAATGTTACTCTGTTTAAGTGTAGGCATCGGGGGAAAAGAACGGGGAAGAAAACCCCTAGTATTGTCCAGGACTGTGGGTCTAGCTTATATCTCATATAGTACAGCTTCTGAAAATCGTGGATAGTCTCCTCAGAAGACAAGTTCCTCCCTTACAAATTTTGAAAGAAATAAGACCAGTTGTATGCAAATTAGATGTCTAATAGTTAGAGATGATAAATTAACTATTGAAAGCCAATAAATCAATCTAATGCAACACAATGAAGAATACAAAGTAACTATAAAATGATGAAACTAAATCAATTACCTTCACCTACCATGCAGCTTGTCTCCATTGTCCTCCTAGCTTTGATTTCTTGTAGAGGTTGAGCTCTCAGATTTTCAAATGAAGCATTCTCCCAAGATGTTACCAAAGTGTGGAGATTTTATGAAATGAGTGCATAATAGCTTATGCAATCTAATGGATGGAATGCAAATGAAATGATGATAATATGGATTAATTGCTCTTAGAATGCTTGGATGCTTGATTACCTATTACAAAAATACATATTAGCTCACAAAGGGGAAATGAGGCTCCTTTTATAGATTTTTGGAGGATCTAGCCCTAGGTGGCACAATCCTACGGTTGAGAATGAAAGGTGGAAGATCCTAGGGCTAGGATTGACTTGGTTGAAGGAGTTAAGAGAACGGGGGATGTAGTTGGAATGTGAGAGGGAGAATAGGGATGATGTTCCTCTCACATTGACATGGAGGAGAAGAAGGTGGAAGGGAAAGACACATGTCAAGTGTCTCTCAAAAACTCAAGAGAGAAAGAGGGAGAGACCTTTTCCTAATGAGGACTCTTTGTACAAGTGTCCCATGAGTCACCTTTAACCCTTAGAGGTGGCTTGAGAAGCCCCTTAGGAATAGGGCATGTCTCTTGACTTGGTTGTTGAGAAGACATGTGGTCATGAGATTAAGTCCTATGAGGCCACATAGCCCTTAAGAATAGGATATGTGTGGGTGAGGATAATTACTAATAAATAATTAATAATTATTATTTATTTTAGCCAAAGTGATGTGTCAAGTGACTAGGTAGGTGAGGTGGACTAGGGAACTTAGTCATATTTAGGTGATTGTGTATTTAATTAAATCACTTTAATAAGACTAATTAGAAGACTTAAGATAGAGGAATAGACAATAGTGAATTCACTAAATAAATTGAATAATTTATTTACTAAATAGAAGAATAACTATTAATTAAATAATAAATATTTAATTAATTTATCAAGTCAATATTAATTAAATAATAAATATTTAATTAATTAATGAAGTCATTTTTAAGTGTATACATTTTGCCCCTCTTTGAAATAATGTGCGTGTCACATTGTTTCAAAAAAAAATTCAAGTATTTTGCCTCTGTCCCAGACAATGTCGGAAATGACCTAAGCATGCCCCCTCGAGAGATTGATTAACAAAAAAGATGATTGAAAATTTATTTTATTTATTTTGTTATTTTTTTCTTGGATAATCAATCTCACGAAAGAAACAGGAGAAAAGATGGGTGAAAATGGGGTGAAATGGAATAAAAACAAGAGATAGGGTCCACACACCAAGCACATAGGGTCCACAAGCTATAAATAGGGCTAAGGGGTCCACAATAGGCTCATTGTGCACACTTGTCATTTGGAGATCAGAGCGCGAGAAAGAGAAGAGCAGAGCTGCCAAGATGTTGTTTCCGTTGTCAGATCACCGCTTTGAGAGGGTCAGACACTTCCAGCGACCACCCGATTCGGGTGAACCGATAGGGGACTCAATCTTGCTTTGTGATTTCATGATTTGATGCATGTTAGAGTAGAATTTTAGCATGTGTAGGGTAGATTGAATGGTAGATTAGATTAGAAAAAAAAAAATTGTTTTGGAGCGTAGTACGAATGCGCAGTTGCGGCGCATCAATGCGCAGCAATTTGCGATGTTTGCGCAGAAATTCAAACTTTTTGCGCATGCGTTTAGGACAGTTGCGCATTCATACTAGAGGAATGTTAGAGCTGCGCAATTATTAAATAAAAACGTGCATATATAAAATCTGCGCATTGGTTCAGAATTGTTGCACAAATGTGCAGGAAGACTGCGCAAATGTTAAATAATGTGGCGCATGCATGTTTCAATGTTGCGCATGTGTGTTTAGCGGTAGAATTTGGTCAAAGTAGATAGTCAATTAGGTCAAACTTGATATCGATAAGCCGAGTTGATCTGTCGATGGTTGATTTTGATCAATTTGATCAAGATTGGCAACATTGTAGCTTGGTCGCTAGTTAACCAGTCTTAAATAGATAATTAATAGAATCATTTGTTGAAACACGTGATAAAACATGTTTGAAATTGATATGATAGGATAGATAGATTGATAGATCAGTTTATTGAAATTTGATAGGTTGAGTGTTGTTGACTTGAATAGGAGGATATTACAGATATTCTGATGTCACGGGAGAGATATCCCGTCAGACAGAATCTGAGACCAGCACTGTCGGAGATAGACAGACTGTTGATTGGAGCATCTGGGTTATACTATGTGATTTACATGCCCAAGATTCGGGCGAATCTAAGTATGATGACTGCCTTGGCAAAGAGATGGCACTCGGAGACGAGTACCTTTCATCTTCCGACAGGGGAGATGATAGTAACACTAGAGGATGTATATCGCATCCTCTAGCTTCCTATCATAGGGGAGTTAGTACAGTATGATCGGCACGGTGGAGTCACAGAGTGCAGAGCCATTTTTGAGTATGATGATATAGAGGATGGAGAGATTAGCTGGGAGGATATGGTTGATTTATATGACCCTCTTCTAGTGGTTCTTGCAGGGGTGATTGGGGGATTCGTATGCCTTGATCGTAGGTCACACGGATTCACAGTTGGATGGGGCCGCACATTACAGCGGATGATGGAGGGGACCTGATTTGCTTGGGGGGTGTGTTTATTAGCGCATCTTTATCATGATTTGCATCAGGTGGTTTACCATAGGGGTGCATCTCTATCAGCAAGTGTGACACTGCTCCATGTTTGGGCATGGGAGCATATTGCAGTTACTAGACTAGTGGCTATTAGATTCCGGGCGCAGGGTAGCCCTACATTCATTTATATTCCTCAGTTTTATCTCAGGCAAAACTGGGTCATTTAGAGTTTTGGCGGTACACCTTTGATACTTTAGACACGGTGACATGGAGACCCTACCTAGGCTATGAGCCTCAGGATGATGAGCGACAGTTGGGATTTTGTTTTGAGTCATGATGGTTGATAGGGCAGATGCCCTCTATTATTAAGAGACAGCTAGTTAGTCGGGTTCTGCGCCAGTTTGGCAGGATCCAGGGCATGCCCCAGGGAGTTACTAAGTTTTCCAGGATGCATCAGGAGAGACGGGACTGGGGGCCGATGGCTTCGTTTGATGTAGCGAGACAGGATTTTTTGGACATACCGTTTCAGGCATGGTCCATGAGATAGATAGTTGTAGATCCAGGGATGACTGCTGATTTAGAGCAGTTTTTGAGAGATTTTCCCATACCACGGATTACAGATCCAACAGCTAGGCCTCCAGAGAGGGATCCTATAAAGAGACGACGGGGGAGACGCTGAGGGAGAGATAGGAGGGGATGAGGGAGAGGAGATGGAGGAGGTGATGGAGGAGATGGTGGAGATGGTGGTGGAGATGGAGGGAGAGCGGATAGGGCAAGACCACGGATGAGGGGAGGTGGAGTGAGGCAGAGGGGATTGATGCCTCCCCCAGCTAGACAAGGACGAAGACAACCTCCGGCACAGCCAGCACAACTAGCACAACTAGCCGTAGGAGCTCCACTACAGGTACTAGTCACTCAGGTATAGATACCAGCTGCCCCAATACAGGGACCAGCTGCATAGGTACAGGTGTCGATACAGGCAGGGCAGGGACAGGATGAGGCAGATATCTTATTGGCATAGGGTGGTGTTGTACAAGGTGGTCAGGTTCATGATGATGTACAGAATGAGCTAGATGCTGAGATGCCAGATGTACAGGCACAGGATGAGCAGGCAGACATGGATATCGGGGGACAGGATCCCTACTTACATAGAGATGTTGTTGAGGAGGAGCCAGACATTGATTCACTACTAGTCCAACTAGCAGTTATACAAGTACAAGCAGACCGGGTTCCAAGTCTAGAGAGATAGATTGAGAGGATGGACAGGCAGATGGGAGTTTTGAGAGCTGAGTGGGATGCAGCCATTGAGAGACTTAGAGAGTCGGAGATGTTATTAGATGAGTTGTAGCGCACAAAGGAGATGGGTCCTCATGGAGACAGCTTGAGAGCTATGATACAGGTCGAGAAGGAGATATCCTACTGTCGAGAGGCCTGTAGATAGGTGGTTCTGAGGGATCAGTGGATCGGGAGCTTCAGAGAGAGCTCGGCAGCTGTGAGGACAGTAGTATATGAGCGACAGGCACCAGCTAGTAGTGGAGGGGTATCTTCACGTCCTCCTAAAGCACCCATGAGTTCAAGAGATCAGGCTGGATCCTCAGGATCAGGTGGTTCAGCAACACGGGGCCTCATTGCAGCTCACAGACAGTGACAGACAGATTCAGGAGGCAGTGGGTCATAGATACCACTTGTATACACATTTTGTATCATATTATCATTGTATCATTATATATTATTGACTTGATAGACACTGACTCTGGACACATTGTTATTGATTATATATCATTGGACATTGAGACATTGTGTTGTGTTTATGGACTTTATATGATTTGACTCTATATGATTGATGCAGTTCTATCATGATTTACTATGACATTTATATACATGTGCGTACTGACATATGCAGGATGTGATGATTTACTTTTATATGCATAGAATGTATGTCTGAGAATGCAAAATGATTTACTTTCTTTGTGATGCATAATGGTTAAAAATCTAACATATGATGTTAATATAGAAATGCATGTCCTAAATGATGTTTACTAATGCTATGATATAAAACAATGCAAATAGTGGATAATGAATGGATACTTAATGAACAATGTAATAAACAATAAATGCATGATGATAAAATACATGTAATGGATAAAAAATGACGGTGTAATGCAAATGATAGCTAATGTAATAAATGATAATATACCTAAGATGTTTGAATATAACAACTGATAACATGATAATGTACTAAATGAATATCATGCATAAAAATGATTAAGTGCAAAATGTTAAATGCAAAAAGTCTTAATATTTTTGGTTGTCCAAATGTCCTCAATTGAAATAACAGTGTTTTTGACACAAGAAAAATGGACTAGGAGAAACAGATAACCTACAAATCTCTATAAAAGGAGCATTGATAAGCAATTTATGAGATGGTAAAATGCAATGCAAAATGAAATATGAAATGAGTATCTCCACAACTTCATGTAACATCTTAGAACTTCATAATAACTAGAATTTGATTTTCATCATTGAGCTCGTTATGTTGCAAGAAAATGCAAGCATCATGGTATAATTAAACCAGGATGACCTGAGCACTTCTCGCATGGAGTTTAATATTGCAAACTTGACAAGCATCTAGGTATAATTGAACCCAGATGACCTGAGTTTCATTTGAGTAACAGATAAGGAATATTCCCCCCTCCATCGGGGAACAAATATTTGGAGTCGAGGTATGCGATGGCGTATCACCATAAATAGTATTTGTAGAGCAACATGATTTGTATGTTGTCAATACTATGAAATGGATGAAGGCACTTAGACACAGACACCCCAATTTACTTGTTCCTTCGACTTCATCAAAAAATACCCCATAGATAGCAATCAAAGAAAATACCATGCCCCATCCTGACTATTCTAATCAATGACATATGGGAGTTTCAAACTCATGTCAAAGATATCTTGGAATAGCATAGGAAACATGATAACAATGAAATCCAGATATGAATGCATAATTTACAACAAACCATTCTAACATGTCTGCCATGAATATACATTTCTTTTGCCAAAAGATAGATTTAAGATTATATGTTGATCAGATCAATTGATGATGTATAGTCAAGGTGTATAGATAAGCAGTCACGATTCGAAGGATAGATCATAGATTCTAATTCAGCATGAAGATACCATTGTGAAAGAACATTTGATTGTGTTTGCTTACCTAGTGAAAATACTCCATTCTGTCCTCTAAGAGTCACGACTATCATAGATCCACTTCCCAAACTAGGTCGAGGACATGCCCCCAACTAGGTGATGGACTGAGTTATTATGGATGAAGAAAGACACAACAAGAGTAGGATGAAGACCATGACAAATGATCAAGCTATGATGGGGTTTTATTATGGGTAAATACAATGGATGGTGTATGAACTGGTCATTTTATTATGATATATACATGGTGGGGACGAGGACTAACTAGCCATTTTATTGTGGATATAAACAATGAACGGACACACTAGAAGAATCCTAATAGATAGAGGAGCTAACTTGTCACTCATAGCACCTATTTCTAGGTTTTCACCACATGCTTTTATTGCAGTTTTCTTTTGATTTTGTGATTTTTTTGTATTTACAGAATATATACATACTATATACATGCCCCTTGCATTGGGATTTCAAGGATAGAACTTCTTGAGATGGATACTGTTAAGAGGTTCATCCAAGGGATCCCCCTCTAGTGTGGACAATTGATAAGCCCCAGAACCATAGACTATTGTAACTACAAAAGGACCTAACCAATTGGGTTCGAACTTGCCCTTCTTTTCATGATGCAATTGATTCTTTGGATTTTCGTGAAGGACTAAGTCACCCAGCTGAAAGTCTCTGATCTTTACCTTACTATTATATTGATGAGACATACGCTACTGATAGACTTTCAAATGATCATAAGCTCTCTGACGATGTTCATCTAGCATTTCTAGTTCAGTCAACCGTGCAATTCTATAGTCTTCATCAGGAATCAAATCTTTGAGAGTGACATGAAGTGAAGGCAACTCGACCTCAAGGGGCAAGACTACTTTGGATCCATAGACAAGGGAGTATGGGGTGGCTCCAGTAGGAGTACGGGTGGAGGTACGGTAAGCCCATAAGGCTAGATTCAGTTGGATATGCCAGTCACGGCCAGTGTCATTGACAGTCTTTTGTAGGATTTTAACAATAGTTTTATTTGATGCCTCAGCTTGTCCATTTCCTTAGGGATAGTATATGGTGGAATAATTATGGGTGATATGGAATTTTGCGCACAGTTCATCCATGTCCTAATTTTGAAATAGTTTCCCATGATCAGTAATGAGATACATAGGTATACCATATCTACAAATGATATAGTTTAAGATAAACATGGATATTTGTTTCCCTGTGGCAGTAATCAATGGAACGGCCTCAATCCATTTAGTAAAGTATTCTGTTGTAGTGAGAATCCATTTGTGACCATTGGAAGATGGAGGGTTGATAGCACCCATGAGGTTGAGCCCCCACCGATTGAATGGCAAGGTAGTTGTAAAAGGATGTAACTCTTGTGCTGGAGCATGAATAAGGTTTCCATGTATTTGACATTTCTTACATGCTCTAGCAAAATGAAAGGAATCTGTTTCCATGGTAGGCCAATAATAACCCATACACATGAGTTTCTTAGCCAAAGAGGGACCACTCGAATGTGTCCCACAAATACCTTCATGTATGTCTCACAAGGCAATTTGAGCTTCATCATGCTCAAGACATCGTAGGAGAGTACTATCAAGACCTCGTCGATAAAGGGTATCAAATATTAGGACATAGCAGGAGGCTTGGCAGAGAAAAGTTCATTTTTTATTGCGGGATAGGTCAGGGGGTAGGATGTCATTTTTTAGATAGGAATAAATTTTTCCATAGATTGGGGGAGTCGTGTCCAATTAGATGACATATAATACTTGTATCAGGATCATCATATGCAGGACAAGTCAGGGATTCCACCAAGAACTCAAAATGGACCTTGGTATCTTATGTATCAAACAAAGAAGCAATCATTGCCATTGCATCGGCAGCCTTGTTATCATGCCGAGGAATCTGCTCAAAAGTGATGACTGAGAAATATTGTTTGAAGTCATCGACCATACGTTTATATGGTAATAACTTATCATCTTTAGTCTGGTAATCATCATTGACCTGGTTTATAATCAACTGAGAATCCCCATAGACATTTATTTCAGTTACTTTCCATTGTAAAGCCATCTTTAACCCAATCAGCAAGGCTTCATATTTTGCTACATTGTTGGTGCAAGGAAAAAGTAGTTTGTAAGATTTCAGAATTGTGTATCCTTGTGGTGTGACAAAAAGAATACCAGCTCCTGAACCCTGTTGAGTATACGATCCATCAAAATATAGCTGCCATGTTTGTGTGGATAAAGCCAAGATGTGTGCATCAGGAAACTCTGTGTGTATAGGTTGGTCATCTGTTAATGGAGCATCTGCTAACTAATCTACTATCACTTTACCTTTGATAGCCTTCCTGTCTACATATTCAATATCGAATTCACTAAGTAGCATGACCCACTTAGCCAATCTGCCTGTCAATGTTGTTTTGCTTAATACATACTTTAATGGATCAATCTTTGCAATGAGCTGGATTGAATGTGACAACATGTAATGTCACCACTTCTGTGATGCAAAAACAATGGCCAGACATGCTCTTTCTATATGAGAATAATTTAGCTCATAGCCCACTAGGGTGCGACTGATATAATATATGGCTTTTTCTTTTCCTTCATGATCTTGTTGAGCCAATAGAGCACCTAGTGGAACTGTCGTAGCTGAAATGTAGAGCAAAAGTGGCTTTCCTGGAATTGGTGACATCAAAGTTGGAGGATTCGCCAGATATTGCTTGATTTTATTGAAAGCTGCTTCACACTGATCATCCCATTGGAATAAGATATTTTTATGCAACAAATGTTGAAAGGGATGACTTCGATCTGCTAGTTGAGAAACAAATCTGTGGATAGATTGGAGAGGTCCCTGTAAGGATCTTAACTGACTGATGTTAGTGGGTGAAGCCATCGCCAATATTGCTTTAACTTTTTTTGGATCTACTTCAATTCCTTTGGCTGAGACAATGTACCCTAACAGTTTACCGGATGTAACTCTGAATGCACATTTCTTTGGATTGAGTCGAATCTGATACTTTTCCATCCGAGTGAATATTCTATCCAACACTCTCAAATGACCAGCCCTGTCTTTGGATTTTTCTAAAATGTTGTTAACATAATCTTCCATTATGGTGTGCATCATATCATGAAAGATTGTGGTCATTGCTCTTTGGTAAGTTGCTCCAGCATTTTTGAGGCCAAAAGACATCACATTCCAACAATATGTACCCAATGGACAAGTAAAAGTAGTCTTTTCTTGGTCTTCTGGCGCAATCTTGATTTGGTTATAGCTAGAAAATCCATCCATTAATTATAACATCTCATGCCCAGCTGTCAGGTCAACAATAATGTCAATATTTGGCAAAGGAAAGTCATCTTTCAGACAAGCTTTATTAAGATCTTAAAAATCAATACAAATCCTGATAGACTTGTTTGGTTTTGAGACAGGAACAATATTTGAAATCCACTCAGCATAATCAATAGCTCGAATGAATCCAATGTCTAGGAGCTTCTTCAATTCTGCTTTAACCATTAGTGCAATGTGGGGATGCATCTTGCGGAGCTTCTGCTTAACTGGTTTTACACCTAGTCTGATAGATAAATGATGCATAATGAGATTTGGATCCAGACTAGGCATATCAGCATAGGACCAGGCAAAGTTGATTTGTCTTTCTTTGAAAATTTTTGCAAAAGCTTATTTCTCTGATTCTATCAAGGATGTTGCTACTTTGAGGATGCATGGAGACTCCTCTATTCCAATGTTAAGTGGTACTGTTAGTTCTATAAGAATGGCAGATTGCTCTCGATACAGATAGTTGGGAAGAGTGTCAATCCTTCCATCGTCAGGTGCCTCAGAGAGGTTTTCACCATCAGATGTGTCATTTCTTTTTACTATTTTTGGATCTAATACTACCACTGAGTGGTTTTGACCATTAGATCTGTTGATTATTTTTATATTTTTATGACTGAAAGGATTGGCACTCTCACCAAAGTAGGCCATGTCATTGAGTTCTATCAAAAATCCTGACTTGTGATCCCCTGGTGGTAAATGATCTCTAATTCCAAGATAGTCAATGATTGCATCATCATTATGGAATACATCAAGTTCTGGATGATCAGGAGAATCCCAATCGATAAGTTCAGGATATACAAGGGGCATTGGATCATTCGGGTCAGTTTCAAAGGCAGAGATGGTATTGATGGAGAAGTGGTCAAGGTTTATGATGGTATCAACCAGGTCTATATCCATACTCTCATCTGATTCGTCTATCGCAAGATAAAGGTCACTTTCCTCACAATCGACAAAAGTAGTATCCTGTGGGACTAATCCTAGTGAGTCAGTCTTTGAACTCTCTCCCTCATGGTAATCGTTACTATGGTGATGGACAACATCAACTCCTATCTCTTCAGTACAATCAGATAATGAATCTCATTCATAATCATTTGAATCATAATCATCATTATCTCCAAGTCTATCAATGATCCTCTGTGCTATTCGTTGTTTCTTTGGATCTACATACATACTGTTCTTTCTAAATTGCAAGGCAGGAGCTTTAGATATCTCATGAAAAGGGGTGACCTTTGCTTTTCCTTTTGGTTCTTTTGGTCCTTCTCCTTTATATCCTAATACTGTAGTGTCTCTTTGATAGTTTGGATTTTGCAAGATTG
This sequence comes from Chamaecyparis obtusa, assembly GCA_027943335.1. Taxonomy (NCBI): domain Eukaryota; kingdom Viridiplantae; phylum Streptophyta; class Pinopsida; order Cupressales; family Cupressaceae; genus Chamaecyparis; species Chamaecyparis obtusa. The sequence goes on along the minus strand of BSBK01000024.1, from coordinate 103,209 downwards.
GTTTGATAACACCTTCTCTTTGTAACCCTATAGGTCCAGCACCTTGGTATCCCATCTTTTGTAACAAAGTATACCCTTTACCATAGACATCAGGTGATATATATTCATGTTTGATATCCTCTTCATTCTTTTGTGACTTAGGCAAATGATCAACATTATGCTCAGCTGCCTCTTTGGATATTGTGCCCCCACTTATAAATGTGTCATAAACAAGTGTTGAAGGGGGTTCTGATTGTTGTTTAGTGATCAAAGATGTACCATATGACCTAGGAGATAAAGGTAACTCTGTGATACAAAGAGCTTGACCTAAAGTTTACTCTCCCATACTTCTTTCTTTGATGTCTATCTTGATCCCATTTGATTTTGAAGTTGATGCTATATTACTAGGATCAATGGGTGTAGTTGCAGAAGATCCAGTACGATTATAAGGAACCAAAGAATCAGAGGTCTTCACATTGCTACAATATTGAAAAGGATTAGTGTCTCCTTTGATAGTGACCTCATGACCATTATGAGGGAATTTCAAGCATTGATGATAGGTTGATGGTACAGCTTGCATGGAATGAATCCATGGTTGTCCAAAAAGAATGTTATAAGCAAGATCCATGTCTAGGACTTGGCAAGGGACATCTTTGATTATAGGACCTACTCTGATTGGTAAAACAACAAACCCCTTGGATGATCACTCTTCCTCATCATAAGCTTTTATCATGATTTTCTTCTTAGGATCAACAACATTTTCAGAGAATCCCAATGCAAGGACTAGTTTCAATGTACAGATATTTAAGCCAGCTCCTCCATCTATTAGTACTCGTTTGATTTTGTGACTCTGGACAAGGACTTCAATATATAGGGGAGCATTATGAGGTTGGGTAATAGCTAAATCATCATTCTCAGTGAAGGATAGATAATGTGGGGTTGTTAAATGGCCCACCATAGCTTCAAATTGATCATGATCTAGATTTGTGGGGACTTGGGTTTCTAAGAGAGTTTTTTCAAGGATATCTTTGTGAGATGGGGATAGATGCAAAAGCTCTAAGATGGATATCTGGGCAGGTGTTTTCTTGAGTTGTTCCAAAAGGTTGTATTGGTTAGAAATATTCATTGTAGACTTTGGGACATAAACAGACTTGTTGTGAGGTGCATTTGGTTTAGACTAAACTCCTTGGAGAGTAACTTTGGATTGAGCACGAGTAGTAACATGGACTGGTTGACTCTCTGATTTTCCTTTGATGGTAATGACATTGGCATAATACTTAGAAGGATGACATTCAGAAATGTTACCAACATATCGATATGGAGTAGAATTATAATTAGCTTGATTGTCACTCTTAGTATTGGAAGAACCTCCTTTTTCATGCTCAGGAAGTGGATCTTTGAAAGTCATATGTGATTCATTTGAGGTATGTCCATCAACACTAATTTCACCACTTTCAATTAGATCTTGAATTACATTTTTGAGCCTTTTGCAATCATTGGTTTTATGTCCTTTGCCTCTGTGAAATTCACAATAATCATTCTCATCCCACCAAGAAGGCTTCACTCTAGGTTTGAAATCTTTTGTTTTAGGAAGCGTAATGATTTTATTTGTGCTTAACTTCCATAATGTTGATTCAAGAGATTCCCCTAAAGGAGTAAAGTTTCTTTGAGGTGACATAAAAGGAAATCTTGGTTTAGATGAATCTTTGTTGGTATTTTGATTTGATGATTGATTGTTGTAGGTTCCTTGAGTAGCATTGGCCTGACTGGTGAGATTGAGAAGGGGTTGTGTTGGTTTGACATTATGATTATCAACAATCCCATCATTGACAATGTTTTTGTTTTTATTCCAAAATTTTGATTTGTCATTGTTGTAGTTGTTGGAATTGGAATTTGAGGATCCAGCATTGTCTTTAGAATAAAGTTTGATCTCACCTTTTCAGACCATGGCTTCCTCAATCTTAATACCATTTTCTATGAGCTTATTGAAATTTGGTGGACATTGCAATTGTAACCTATAACTCATTTCTGGTGTAAGGTTATGAAAAAAAAATCTATCTTCTCTTGTTCAGGAATCATTTGTGGATATTTAGCAAACAATTGACGCCATCTTTGCAAAAAAGTAAGGAAGGGTTCTCCATTCTTTTGATGTGCATTACAAAGATCAAGCATAGTGACTTCATGTTTGATGTTATATGAATAATGAGTCACAAATTTGTCAAGAAGCTCATTGAAAGATTTGATGCCTGGGGATAGTTTGGAGAACCATTCCATGGCTTGTCCTCCTAAACTTCATGAAAATAGTTGCATAAGATAAGTGTCATTGTGAGCGACTTCAATACAAGCAGCACAAAACTCATGAATATGGTCTTGTGGATCCGAATTCCCTTTGTATTTGTCAAATTTTGGTACCTCAAAATGAGGAGGGAATGGAATCATTGCTAAGTTCTTGTCAAAAGGATAAGGACATATATCATCAAAAGAATACTTCTTAGTTGATGATCCAGTTTGAATGTCATGGATTTGTTGTTGAAGCATCTGGATTTGTTGTAGAACGGGATCCAAAGATAACGTGTTTCCTTGAGAGTTTTGGGAAACATTGTTGTGGGAAGCATTGTTTTGTGAAGCATGATTTTGGGAAGCATGGTTTTGCTGATCATTTTGAGAAGTAGTGTGTTGTTCATGGCTATGAGAAGCATTGGATTGCTGATTGGTGTCCTTTGCTCCATGAGTATCTTGAGAACCCTTAGGGATTTCTTGATTGTTTGTGTGAGCTGGTTCTCTAAGATGGGAAACATCAAAATCACTTGGTAACTTAGCTCCTTGTTGAGCAAGCATGAGGAAATACATCTCTCTATCCAAGCCTAAGAGTCTTTCCATGACATGATAAAATTGAGGATCTTGTGAAGCTTCCCTAAGTTCGTCATCGGTGGGTTCATCATTGGATGTAAAAAGTGAAGTTTTCTTAGGAAGCTCTTTTGACCAAGGGTTCTCTTCATTGCTGGTATTTCCTTCCATCTTGTCTAGGGATTCTGGATTAATGGCTTGTTTGAGTTTCTGAGATCGAGTTTGAACCATAAAATTGAGAGAATTGATTGTGAGATGAAAGATTTTTGATGAGAAGATATGGAAAGTGATTGATAGAAAAGATATTGAAACATGTTGAAAAGTGATAAGACAACTTGATAAACTCTAAGTCAATAGGAGGTATAGATCTCACTATGATATGACAAAGGGAAATCAAGAGATAATAACCTAAGTAAGTTTGGCGGTTAAGGATGATATATCCTGATATGGTAAACTCACAAAGATCAAAATCTGATAGATAAGGTAATGTTTCAACACTAAATTGAGAATTTCAAAGATTGGAAGAAAATGATTTGATGAGTTTTTGATGAAGGAATGATGAAAAGTGATGAAAATGGTCAAACTAAAGATCAGAAGTCTATGTAACTCGACTGTGTTTCCAGAATCTTACTAAGGATGAAAATGGGTATCTGAAAAAGTGATTTTGAAAATTGCAAATTTTGTGGAAATGCTCACTATTGTAAATGTGCAGCAACAAATGCACAGGATAGATTGATAAATGCGCAACAAGATGAAACAGATGCGCAACAAGATGAAACAGATGCGCAGCAAATTGTAACCGATGCGCAGAAAAATTATCAAAAATGCAGAACAGTTTGATGTATGAGCAGAAAATTTGTATGAATGCCCAGGTTTTTGTTTCTAATTTATTTGGACTGCAAGATTTCAAAAATTTTGTCTGATTTTCTGATGTTTTCTGGTTTTTGGCAAATGAAAAATGCATAAACACATGCACGAAAAATAGAAATGATCTTAATCTAACTATGCTAATATGAATGCACAAACATGCTTACAATCCTATGGTTGGCAAGGACAATATCTACTGAATCCCCACTAGGATAATAAAATCCAGCCACACAAATTCACAGCGGACAGCCTAGGAACTTGGAGGCACATGCTCCTCCTTACAGTGCACTCACTTCTCAGGCACACCAAGTTCTGAATTCAATGGGTCATTACTTCCCAAAGAACTGCTATCTCTACTATGAACCGTGAGTAATGTGGGGTGTCTTCACGAGCTTGGATGACTCCTTGAGCCAACAGATAGAAGGTTTTTGGCCACTAAACAAAAGCTTTTAGTAAGGACATCCGTTCAGGTGGTTGTGATCAAGTCATTTTCCCAATTAAGGGGGCTCTCCCAATCCTTTCAAAGCAAGGCTTTCACCTCTACTAAGTAGGACTTTAATGCACCACTAGGGTACTAGAGGAGATTTTGGTTGCCACAACGAATTCACACCTATATAATGTGAGACTAATCACACTAGCATTTTTTATATACCAGTTTGGAAGGGCTTGGCTTTAGCCTCTTACCGGTTGGGTCGTTCCTTGGGGTGAGTACCTCTTTTCCCACCAAAGACCACCCTCTAAAAATTATAACAGTTTCTCTTACACCCAAGGTCCACGAATGGTGAGGGGAGAGGATACATTGTTATAATTTTAGGATTACAGATATGCTATTAAGCAAGACACAACAAACACTTGAGCTATTCTAAAGAAAACACACAAAGCAAAGACATGTCTTTTTTTAAGCCCAAACGAGATTATGGTTTATTTTGCAAACCCCTTACCAATCTACAATCAAACCATTAGAAAATTAGTTTAGCAATGGGGTCTTCAAAAACAACGTCTTGCAAAACAACCTAAAAGCTATCAGAGCAAACAGAAACTTGTCAAAGGTTAGCTAAAATCAAAATAAATCAGAAATTTAAACCTAACTACTGTAAATAACAGATGTGCAATAACAGTGAATAAATGCACAGACTAATTAAACATATGCACAGAACAGAATGATGGATGCACAGAAGAATGAAATGGATTCGCAGAAAATATTAATGTATGCGCAGGACAATGTAACAGATGCGCAGATGTGAATTAAAAACTAAAAATGAAAAATATAAAAAATGACAGATTTGATCAGAAATGCATGCGCAGAACAGATGAATGAATGTGCAGGAATCGTGAACGAATGCGTAGTAAAAACTTGGAAATGTCTGCACACAGAAAACTAAAAAAATAGAATGTTAAAAAATGGAGGTTGGCCCTCCTTCTAGCACCAAAAATGTATGCAAATTAGATGTCTAATAACTAGAGATGATAAATTAACTATTGAAAGCCAATAAATCAATCTAATGCAACACAATGAAGAATACAAAGTAACTATAAAATGATGAAACTAAATCAATTACCTTCACCTACCATGCAGCTTGTCTCCATTTTCCTCCTAGCCTTGATTTCTTGTAGAGGTTGAGCTCTCAGATTTCCAAATGAAGCCTTCTCCCAAGATGCTACCAAAGTGTGGAGATTTTATGAAATGAGTGCACAATAGCTTATGCAATCTAATGGATGGAATGCAAATGAAATGATGATAATATGGATTGATTGCTCTTAGAAAGCTTGGATGCTTGATTGCCTATTACAAAAATACATATTAGCTCACAAAGGGGAAATGAGGCTCCTTTTATAGATTTTTGGAGGATCTAGGCCTAGATAGCACAATCCTACGGTTGAGAATGAAAGGTGGAAGATCTTAGGGCTAGGATTGACTTGGTTGAAGGAGTTGAGAGAAAGGGGGATGTAGTTGGAATGTGAGAGGGAGAATAGGGATGATGTTCCTCTCACATTGACATGGAGGAGAAGAAGGTGGAAGGGAAAGACACATGTCAAGTGTCTCTCAAAGACTCAAGAGAGAAAGAGGGAGAGACCTTTTCCTCATGAGGACTCTTTGTACAAGTGTCCCATGAGTCACCTTTGACCCTTAGAGGTGGCTTGAGAAGCCCGTTAGGAATAGGTCATGTCTCTTGACTTGGTTGTTGAGAGGACATGTGGTCATGAGACTAAGTCCTATGAGGCCACATAGCCCTTAAGAATAGGATATGTGTGGGTGAGGATAATTACTAATAAATAATTAATAATAATTATTTATTTTAGCCAAAGTGATGTGTCAGGTGACTAGGTAGGTGAGGTGGACTAGGGAACTTAGTCATATTTAGGTGATTGTGTATTTAATTAAATCACTTTAATAAGACTAATTAGAAGACTTAGGATAGAGGAATAGACAATAGTGAATTTACTAAATAAATTGAATAATTTATTTAATAAATAGAGGAATAATTATTAATTAAATAATAAATATTTAATTAATTTATCAAGTCAATATTAATTAAATAATAAATATTTAATTAATTAATGAAGCCATTTTTAAGTGTATACACCAGTGAACATTGATAACTTCTATTAGGCAACGTGTCTTGTTGCCCATTCCTTTGTGAGGCCTTATCAATTAAATAGTCTCCAAATAATCATTCCAGCATCACGATTCAGGACAAGTTAGTCCCTGTCAAACTAAAACCTGCTCACCACTCTCAGGTTCCATAGACCCTGCAAATCCTCAAGTCTCTTTCTAGCTAAGATCAACATTAGTATCCTCTTCAAAAATAAACCTATTGATGATCTCATACAACAAAGAAAACTAATCAAAAATGCCCTAGGAGGCATACTTCCAATACTTCCCTTTTTGTGACCATTGAATTAGCTTTGTTAACCCATCTTAAGTTCCTTGGCTAGTGGACTTGACTCATTCTCTAGTTATGGACTTGCAATGTCATAACATACATGCACATTTTCCATTTCCATGTAATTTACTCACTACTTGTCGTAAGTTGTTAGTGTAGACCAAACATGACCCACAACCATGCTATTGATATTAATTAATGATATTAAGAATATTTAATTTAAATTTGACTTTTTAAATTTATAGATATTATGTTTTTATGTTTAAAATTTAAAAACATACAAAATGTTTTCAATTTTTCTTATATGAAAGTTTTTTAAAAATAAAATTAATCAATCTTTATTTTTTTTCTAAATTTACTCAATTAATATAAATAAATTACATATTGTTTTGATTTTATATATAAATTTTCATAGGTTGGGACAATTAATGACAAGATTTGTGAGGAGATAATCAAGTGTCAAGTCTTTATAATGCGCTATGTATCGAGAACACTTGATGATCCTACACCACAAATTCATCACAAAGGTGTGTCCATTGCCTTCTATATATTTTTTTAAAAAAAATTTAAAAAAATTATATAAAAATACAATATTCTATAATAATAAAATAATTTATAATCAAATTAAATCTAGTATTTTTTATTATTATTTATAATATCATTAAAATATATTATAAATAAAATAAATAAATTGCATTATCTATATAGAACGATGAAGGAATGTTATGAAGAATATATATAGCCTCAAATTGGATACTTGAGTGTGGAATTTAGAATTTAGAATGATTAAGCATTAGAAATTCTTCTACGATGGCATAGTTAAAACACTCAACAAAGGGTAAGTATAATAAGTATATATGTAGCCAACGATTAAATCCTTCAAGTAGACAACCCTCAATCACATATATAGGGAAGGCAATTCATGAGAAGATGAATTAGCAAATAAGGGAACAAACGAGCACTTCATTGGTTGAAGGGATAACTAAGTAACTGGTCAAAAGACTACTATATACAAATAGGTATGGCATGGAGCAATACATAATTCCAACAACTTAAATAAAACATTAAAATGCTTATAAGTAAATATACACCCACCGAAGGTAAGATATACACATTGGCAATGATGGAGATTCATAAATTCCCTTATTTTTGGCAAAAGCATTAGCATATATGGGTATATATAAATATATGCAAAATTTAGAGTTACTTGAGTGGGTATATATATACTTTTAAGTTTATCCTTAGTATTACTTCAATTTTGGAGGCTTGTTTGTCATAATCACCAACAACATTAGCACACAATGATGTAGGCGGCTCATTTTAAGTAATATATATGATTAGTTGGCTTCTCATGGCCTCATAAGTGCTTGAATCAGGCTCCCTTGTTCAAGCTATCACTTTTAATGATGATTTTCTTCATCCAAAATTATCTAGAAATTCGTCCAACCTCTTTATAAACTCCCATCTCTTTGTATCACACTTTAGATACTTGTTATGGATACCCCACTAAAATTATCATGTAAGAAGAGGCAGATGGATCTCACAAGGGTTGTTGGCAAGGAACTCTTGCAAGGTATTGTTAAATTCTCCCATGACCTGGTCACTAGAGCTATAATGCAAATCTTTGGTGATGACTATATTTTGAATGAGGATCACACTGGGGCAAACTCAAATATAGCCACCATGCTCTTGGTGGTAGCCATGTTTTTTGAAAAAGACAAGGAAATTGTAAAGAAAATTTGCAAAAGTATCTTCATAGGGGATATTTTGATAGATATCAACAAGTTGTTAGTGAATATTTATGAAGACCTAACAATCTCCAAGTCAAGACACTATGGAAGGCTTATGTGGAGAAATAAGTCAGTTCCCAAATACCCAATACTAGACATAGAAGGCTAGGATATATTTGAATCTAGCAAACCTACCATAACCCGCAACCTCAAATTCCGTCTATGGCTATATCACATTAAAAGGCCTACCAATCCCCACTTGTTTGATAAGTATTTAGTGGAAGAAGGGATTAACATTAATGTTAAGTTTGTGGGCATCCCTAATGCTTCATTCTTGAATCATGATGTTGACAAAGAGGAATCCAAAGGAGAAGCCAATAGCAAACTGAGTCAAGGCAATGCCAGGAAGAAGGGTAAACGAGGTCATAGCAATTCGAAAGATAATGATGGAGGATGCCCTAGGTCCAACAATGTGGATGATTGTGGAGATAGAAAGGGGAAAAGAGTTATGAGTATGGACTACTATGTACCAATTTATGTATTAAGGCTAGGCTAGTTTTGTTATTAGTAAGGCCTTCTAGGTATCTAAGGTTCTTATTATATGCCTAGTTTATTACCCTAAGTTTGGACATTCTTGATACTCTTTTTTTATTACTGGACTACTTCTAAATATTCAGGAAACCCTATATATGAAGCAACATAATAGTTAAGCTCTGGTGTTTATTATTATTGATATGTTGGTTTTATTTGAAAACATAATGGTTTCTAATTGCATAATGGCTAACATATGAAGCTGTGTGTGTGTGTGTGTGTGTGTGCAGTAAGATATATGGGCATACATATTTCTCAGTTGTGTCTTGGCTTATGTGTAAGAATAGGTCTTATGAGTATCACTCTTTTCCCTCTTTTGTTACTAATTGGAATCAACTTAATTGGCTGGAAGTAAATTTTAAATTTTTAAAATTAAGATCTGAATGATAACATGGATATATGGTACTTTGTTTTCATATATCATGTCTTTAATAAGTTGTCAATAGATCTTCTAAATATGGACAAGATTTGTTGAAAAGAGTGTATTACCAAGGGTTGTGATCTCTCAGCATTATTAAAATTTGGAAACTTGCATCTGATAGTTTTGTGCTTTTCTATTAGGAATCTAGGACAATTTCTGATTCACACACCTTTTAGGGGATTGTTACCAAGCTTGTCGGGTTCACTATGATGGTTCATTTTCTTAGGTATTTATAAGCTCTAATTATTGACTGATGCTTGGAGTGACTATTATGTTGGCAAGTAATGTTTTGGGGCACTAGGGATCACTTGAGGGTTGTCATTTATGGCAATACTTATGGTGGAGTGATTGCATGATGAGAGATTCAGTACTAGAGTCACAACCATAAAAATGACTAAGTCCAGAATTAGAGTAACAGGGTATAGTGTTACAGTTTTGGTCAGTGATGAAGATTTATAAGGTATTATGGCTTGCAAAGTTAACAAAAGGTATTGTAGTATATGTATATGCTTCAGCTAAGAGTATATAAGTTTTGGTGATCAGATAAGTAAGATACAGTGTTTGGAAGGTATGCAAAGATAGTATAATCAATATAATAGGGCATATAAGTAGTTGTGGTGATTACGGAAAGGTTACTTGGTATGGTAACGTGCTAAGTCAGGCGAATGGAATATATTGCCGACTCTTTGGTGATATATGATTGTCAACTTTATACTTAGCCTTTACATAATTAATTATTATGTTTTGTATGGTATTTGTAAAGTCGACTGGATAGAAGTTTTTGTATAAGTATAGAGTGATTTTATAAAAGTGATGTGTATTGTAATTATGAGCATGAAGCAAGGTTGTGAATCTGAGAGCAGAGATCAGATGTGAGATCAGTAAGAAGCAAAGCTATAACTGGAACTATCTAAGCAAGATAAGTGCTTGTATTGCTCACATTTTGGAGAACTCTTTGTAACAAGTTTTGATTGTAAGATCAGTTTGCTCACCACCTTTAACCAGGTGTTTTGTATACCCCTTACAGGGTTTTATAATCCTTCAACAAGGAAATGTACTATGTAACCCTTAGCTCCTAACAGGGCTAGATCTCCTAATAGGGATACAATATTTTAGTGCATAGTTGTGGGTATCATCCCCATCGGAGTTTTCCCTTAACAGGGTTTCCTCGAGAAAAAATCATGGTGTCATGAGTTATGTGTTGTGCTTATATATTCTTTTCATTTTAGCATTGTTTTGGTTTATCTATAATTAGTTGAAGTTTAAATTAAAATTCAGTAATACTGATTCACCGCCCCCTCTCAGTATTACCTAATCCTAACAATTGGTATCAAAGCTACTAGCCCTTGGAGAGAAAGCCTAACAGCTTAAGGGAGATCCAGATGGATTCAAAAAGTTTGCAAGAGAACTTTGAAGTAGCTCTTGAAGATCTGGACAAAGAGAAGACTGAGAATGGAATGTTGAAATTCAAATTGAGAAGAGCCAAAGGTTTCATTATAAAACTAAAGGAACAACTAGAAGCCTCAAGAAATAAAAAAACAAGATCTTATGGACAAGATCCAAGAAGATTTAGAAAATGATACATCAGATCAAGTGAAGAGGCTAGAGCAAGAAAAAGAGGAGATCAATCTTTTGATGATAAAAGAAATTCAACATGAAAAGGATGCTAAGAACAAAGTTGAAGAAACACTGAAAGTAGCAAACGAGCAGATAGGACTAATGAAGACTAAACTTGACCACTACAAAGATAAATATCAGGAATTGGAAAAGTCCAATCAAATAATTAAAGGTGAACTCACTCAAGCCAAACTACACATTGAAAAGTTGCACATGAGTAGTGACAAAATTGATGAGCAAAGAACAAGATAGAAACCTAAAGGAGACATGACCGGAGTTGGATTCAATGAAGCAGAAAGTTCTAAAACCAATGAAGAAGCAAGTGAAGAAAGACCCATACATGAAGAAAAATATACTCATGAAGGACCTAAAGAACAGATCAGACCTTTCATAGGTAGATTCTTTGGATGCAACAAAGTTGGACACATGAAAAGAGATTGTAGAAGTAAAGGTACCTCTAAACCCTTTACCAGCTACTGCTTTAATTATTATGAGTATGGACACAAGAAATCAGATTGCAGAAAACTAGATTAGTCTAGGTACAAGCAAGATTATGTCAGAGAAGAATCAACAGTCAAGATCACATGTCAAAAATGCAACAACTTTGGACACATTGCAAGGTGTTGTAAACTACAAGTAAATCAGGATAGAAGGATACCTCCTACATTAAATAACAAATGCAACAACCTTGGACACATTGTGAAGTTTTGCAGATACAATGGAGAAGACAATAGAAGAGGACCAAGAAGATCAAGTGAACCAAGAGGACCACCTCCTATGGTTATAAGGAAAAATATTGGTGATAGTGGTAAGAGTCTTAGTGAGTACATGAATGAGTTTGAGGATCATTTCAAGAAATCAGAGAGCAAGGAGGATGACAAGATATGGAAGGTGAAAGTTTTAAACAAGACATTAGTTCAGGGAGAGATAGTTGATGATACTGTGTCTTCGCATGATGAGTTATTTGAGGCATCGACCTAGAAGGTCGCATGGCCTTAAGGGGAGCATTGGATGCAGAGAAGATAATGTATCCAGCCCCTGTATATTTGTAGTAAGATCATGCAAGCTTAGGCATGGTCTGTACAGACACTTTGGAGTCTGTGTATAAGAGTGCAACACTTGGAGATTCTTTTTGTGTGTTCGCGAGCTTTGTGTTGACAAAATGGGATGCGAAGTTGAGCTACTTGTGTTTAATGCATATACTCAACTTGTGATGGATAAAAGGACTTGAAGGACTTAATTTTTACACCATTTGTTGATCAACATTTAAGGCGAGCAAAGTTGAGAAGATTATCAGTCATCTAGCAGAGTAATTGCATGATCACGTGAAGCAAGTTCTCAATTCAAGTGTGTTTAAGGTATTTAGACCTAATCTCATAAATAAGGTATGGATGCACTAGTGGTTTATGATGTTGTGGATAGACCTAGGTATAAATTTAAGAGACATCCCTTCAAATCTTGTGAGGATGATCCGAAGGGAGCATTTTCACAAACCCTTGTAGGCGTATTGCATGTAGAAGATATTAGGGCATACATACACAACAAGTATGAGATCATTGGGGATGTAAACATCTATAGTGAGTAGGATAACATGATAGAAGTAGATGGATCCATGGTTGAAGAGTTTAAACACCTACAAGATCAATCCATCATCAAGCCAACCCTACTCACATAATTCACAAAAATTGAATGGTTTAAGATCATTCTTAGCAGAGTTCATGATTAGTTTATCTAGATTGGAGAACAACCAGTAAAGATTTTTGCACAAATGATCTGTGATATTACAGGCCTTGACAATGAAGGAGCCCTACCTGTATCAGAAAAGAATTTAAGGAAACTAGCAGAAACCCTAACCCATTCCAAGTGGGACAAGAGGGTGATGATAGTCAATGACATCTTTCAACAAGATGTTAGGTTAGTAGCAATGTTGTTGGGTTATAAGTTGTTTCATGGTAGCAAACCAAACTCTATATCAGCTAGTGTTGTCATGATGCCCTATAGGATGGTCAAAGAAAATAAGAAGTATAACCTCTGCGAAGTACTTGCACAACTGTTCCTTGATAATGTAAAAATGATAAAGAAAGATAGGACTGAAGCATTATTCATAAGTTTCCTAGCATGCACCCTAGGGCATGAAAGGATAATGTACCCACTGGAATTCAGATTTCAGAGTACTACCAAAGACAAGATATGAATTGGGTTGATGGTGAACTATTTTCCATGACAAAGATACTACAGAGGTAGATGAAAGAAAGGTATAGGATACCAGAAAATATAGTTGAAAAGTATGAGGACACCATTTGTTTCATGGTTGAAATTGATTGTGTTTTCTTTGAGGCAGTAGAACCAAGAATGAAATGGTGTTATCCTATGGAACATGAAGTAAGTGTTGAGATTCTAACCATGCAAGTAGAGCATGTACTAGCATCATAAATATACCCTACCCAAGAAAGATGGGGAACAGATAGCCTGAGAAGTATGAAAAATTTAGAGAAGAGCAAGAGAAGGTAACAAGGAAAAGGAAAGTCAGCAAAATTGTTGAAGATATCACCATGAAGGTAGGAATCACTAAAAGGTAGTTCATAGACATGAGAAATAAGATGGAAGCATCTTCGAGCATGACCATTGACACTTTTGTTCCTTCAGAAACAGAAAAGATAGTAACTCCTACTATTGATATTGTAGACTTGTCAGCTTCACAAGAGGAGGCAATACAAGAAGTTGTGCCTGCGATCATTCCCAGAAGGACTACAAGGTCTAGCAAGTAGGACAGTCCTAAGGAGAAAGAAGTAGAAGTGAAAAGGAAGAAGAAAGAGGAAAAGATTCCTAAGAAAGAAGAGGAAAAAGTAGCACCAAAGGATCCACGAACCATGTGGAAACCTGACCTTAAGTCACTACAGAAAAGAGTGATTAAAGATGGAAACCTGATAATAGGGGATAGGTACTATGAGAGATATGACTCTGAGAATCAGTCATTCATTGAAGATACTATCATTGAGTATCTCTTAGTTTTCAAGAAAAATCTGTTAGAAATTGAAGGGAGTATCCCTAAAGAACTATATAACAAACTAGAAATTAGGAAGCAGTTGTCATAGTCAGAAGATGAAAACATAAGAAACAAAGCTATTGAGGACATGTTACCTGTTGTGTCAATACAAGAAAGGGAGAGGATAATAAATGCATTAAAACCTCTATTGAGAACAAAGGCCAGATTGGTAAAAATCATGGTGAGGAAATTTGATGATTTAATTGAGGACACTCAAAAGGTATTAGATAAAATCCTAATGAGTGATATGCCAAAGAAAACATCACCTCCTAAGGTCACTAAACCTATGTCTTTGGGATTGGGAGAGAGTTCCAATATAGCAGATGAAAGTGAAGAAGCTAGCATGCAACCAGATTTCTTTGTCTCCAGTGTGCCTGTGAGCCTTGACAGTTCGCATGATATAAATGATCCATTTTTTGATAAATTGGATAGTGCAATGGAAGTTGAAGTCCAAGGATAGGAAGAGGATGAGAAAATAGAGGAAAAATAAGAAGAGAAATCACGGGGAAGGAAGGAAGAAGAGACTAAAATAGAGAAAATAGCTGAGATCAAAATGGAGCAAAAATCAGAACCTGACACCTCTTCTACCTTATTTTTGGCAAGCATGGCCAAACTGGTAAGTGATGATGTAGACACCATGGATGAAGATGAGATTATGAGACTATCCTTCATGGCCTTCACCAAGGCTAAAGAAAGGTCAATGCAAAAAGGTGACAAAAGAGTAAAGGTAATGGCTAGGGCTGTTGAAACAGTAAACAAATTAATTCCCACACCTATTATCTTTCAAGAAAAGGATCTAAAAATCTAGGTATGGTACTAGATAGTTTTGACAGTCATTTTGACTCATTACTAAAAGCTACAGAAGATAAAGCAGAAAAGAGATTTATGGAGAAGAAGTTGAGAGAAGTTTGTCAATCCATTTCATGGGACTTAGACATTCTCAAGGCTACTACTCTTAAGGTCAAGAGTTGTGTAGCACAAGGCAGGAAGATTTACAGCTACTGCATAAGTCCTTGCAGGCATGTAAAGAACATTAAGGAGATTTTAGCCAAGGATAGGGCTAGTCTTGATAGCCTGATGGATAGTTGTGAATCATCTTCACTAACTGTGGCTAAATTGAACAAAGAAACATCTAGACTTTTGGACAAGATAAGTGTACTGGAAACAAAGAAAGGGAGAGTTATAGACATATTTGGCTTATTGCAAAGCCTACTGACCCCTAAGCTTACAATGCTTGAGTCACATCTTTTAGAGATGGAAAAGGTAGAAGGCTCAATGATTGTACCTACAGAGCTTAAGGCAGTGAAGACAACATTATTTGCACTGAATGGATTAATTAATGTCAGTGAGCTACTCTTAAAATCATGGGCTGGGGAAGTAAAGACCTTGGAAAACTCTTTCCAAGATGTCTTAAATCTAGTAAGTAAGCACTGAATCCTTTTTGTGCTTAAGCTTTGAAGTTTTGAATGTACCTTTTCCATTGATGCCAAAGGGAGAGGAAGAGAAAGAAAAAAGGGGAAGAGAAAGAAAAGAGTAGCATGTAGAGAAAAGTAAAAGAGAGGGAGACAAAGGAAAATAATAAGAAGAAGAAAAAGATGTATAAAACAAAATAAAAGTTAAAAAAGAAAAAGAAAAGAAGAGAGTTGTATTGTGACACTTAGTCATTTTTCTAAGTGTTTCCATCAATGCCCAAGGGAGAGATTGTTGGCAAGTAATTTTTTGGGGCACTGGGGATCACTTGAGTGTTGTCATTTATGGAAATACTTATGCTGGAGTGATCGCATGATGAGAGATTTAGTACTGGAGTCATAGCCATAAAAATGACTAAGTCCAAAATCAGAGTAACATGGTACAGTGTTACAGTTTTGGTCAGCGATGAAGATTTATAAGGTATTATGGCTTGTGAAGTTAATAGAAGGTATTGTAGTATATTTATATACTTCATCTAAGAGCACATAAGTTTTGGTGATCAGATAAGTAAGATACAGTGTTCAGAAGGTATGTGAAGATAGTATAATCAGTATAATAGGGCATATGAGCAGTTACGATGATTGTGGTAAGGTTACTTGGTATGGTAACGTGCTAAGTCAGGTGAATGGAGTATATTTCTGACTCTTTGGTGATATATGATCGCCAACTTCATACTTACCCTTTACATAATTAATTATTATGTTTTGTATGGTATTTGTGAAGCTGACTGGATAGAAGTTTTTGTATAAGTATAGAGTGCTTTTATAAAAGTGATGTGTATTGTAATTATGAGCATGAAGCAAGGTTGTGAATATGAGAGCAGAGATCAAATGCGAGATCAGTAAGAAGAAAAGCTATAACTGGAACTATCTAAGCAAGAGAAGTGCTTGTATTGTTCACATTTTGGAGAACTCTTTGTAACAAGTTTTGATTGTAAGATCAGTTTGCTCACCACCTTTAACCAGGTGTTCTATATACCCCTTACAAGGTTTTATAATCCTTCAACAAGGAAATGTACTATGTAATCATCAACTCCTAACAGGGCTAGATCTCCTAATAGGGATACAATATTTTAGTGCATAGTTGTGGGTATCATCCCCACCAGGGTTTTCCCTTAACAGGGTTTCCTCGAGAACAAATCATGGTGTCATGAGTTATGTGTTGTGCTTATATGTTCTTTTCATTTCAGCATTGTTTTGGTTTATCTATAATTGGTTGAAGTTTAAATTAAAATTCAGTAATACTGATTCACCCCCCTTCTCAGTATTACCTAATCCTAACATATTATTGGATTAATTTCTCAAAGTAATATGAGCTCATATTTAAGTTTTGTTTCTTTGGTATTTGAATGCAATCTTGTTGTCATATTAATATATAGGTGTATCTATAAATATATATACATATATAGATAAAATTATACATGCATAAATATCTTTCAATCTCTCTTGGCTTAAATGATTGTAGATTTAGAGTTTGGCTTATATGGTTTCTCTCAAGTTTTGAGCTAAAGATATTATCTATTCAGTGTTTAGCATCTCTTTTACGTAGCTTTTAGGTTTTCTTTGTTCAACACCATGCATTGACTTGTAATCCTTATATGAGATCAAGAGGGGATCAAATGCACCCAGTAAGATGTGGGCATTATTAAACTTGGGTGGTTAGCATTAAGTTTATGCATGTTGATCTCTCACTTTGTCTTGCAATAAGATTTTTAGGAAGGTTGATGCTGATTTTGATATGATATTTATGTAGTGGTGTCTGATTTCAACAATGCATAAATTTTAAACTTATGGATATATCGTGTCAGTTGAGATGATGTCTTTCAATTCTTATAATTTTTTATCTAAGATAGTAATATGGCAAGGATGGGATTAACACTAGCATAGGATTAAGTCTTATATATGGGACACTACGATTGGGTTGTCAAGCAAAGGTAATATTTGTCCTTTGATATTATTATATTTTGAATTAACATTGTTAGCAAGTTTGGAAAAGTATGGTTAATGTCTTCTAACAGGAATTAGCTAGTTTATTTGGTAATAGTGGATACCTTTAGATCCCTGGAAGAATCTGCACAATGGGGGGACAAATAGGCAGTTGGTCAGATTTGTTGCATTTAATGGAAGAGTAATCAAAGATAAAACTCAGGACAAGACTCCCGAGAGAAGTTTAATATGTATGGACTCTTATGTAATAAGGGTACGTAAAGTCAATACAATGTAATATGTAATCAACATGCTTTTTGCATAGAATTGTAAATGAGGATGTTTATTCCCTCATTAATACCTTGTAGAACATACATGTGATGGTTGTAAGAAATTAATAAATTTATTTGCTTTCTTTTTCGGGGCAAGACCGGAGGTTTTCTCTAGTCAACTCTTTCCTATCGATGCCCCTAGTGAGTTGATCTGTAAATAGAATAAATATTAATAAAAAATTGCCAAGGCCTTTTACCTATCAAAAAATAATAATAATAAATTTTAAACTTAAAGAAAAATAATCATTTAAATAGAAGGGGAAAAAATATAATTAAAGTAAAGCTATTTTTTTAATATTTTTTATTTTTCCTTTATAAAATATTTTTAAAAATAGAATATCCGAATAAAAGAAAATAATACTAAAAGATATTGTTATTAAAAAAGATTATGATAAAATATAGATTTTTCTTTTTGTGCATATTTTTTTCTCATTAATAATACTAAAATATATATGTTTTTTAAATTTTTACTCAAAATCATTACAATCTTATCTATTGGCATTAAAAGGAATTTTTGATTGCTAATTTTTTTAGGAGACTTTACAATATCAAAAAGTTGATTTGAAAATGGTTTAACAAGAGAGTAAAGTGGTTTAGAACCATGACATGAATTTAACGACAGACTAACAAAGAATCAAATTTTTAGAACTTTTATTTCAATCTGATCTCCCCATTTCTTTGACCACAAATTGATGATTTTGTCCCTAGGGAAACCTTTCCCTAACCATTTTGTAAAGAAATCATTCTCCTTTAGGCACCCTTTGCTTCCTTTGAACATTCTTGATAGCATCAATATAGCTTTAGATCACGGTCTTCTAGTTAAAGGATGAATTAGTGTAATTATTTTTTCGCTTACTTCCCCCATTCTTGCTCCCCAATGCCCAATGCTATGGTTGTAGTTTTGGCATTATAGGCTCTAAAATCCTTTGTTTCTATCCTTGATCATACTACCAAAAACCAAACTTTTTCCTAGGTGTTTATACTTCCACCAGCCATGAAAGGAAGAAGCTTTCCCCTCCCCAACTTACGCCATTTTGGATCCTTTAATTCATGACCCAAGCCTTCCCCACAAAAATTTGCATGCGACTTCTCCTTCCTTTTTTAATTCTTCATACAAGAGCACTAACTTCTTTTGTATTTTGATCTTGATTTTCCAATTTAATTTATGTATATAATATTATATTAGATCATTGAAAGAGATTAAATATATATAAATGTTTTATTATAATTTTTTATACTATACTATATGAGGAAATAAAAAAAATTATATGATATTAATTCCTATAGGTAAGTAATAGTATAGTATGATATAGTATTACAAAAAAATTGTTTGTTTTCTATTTATGATTATATATAATATAATTGAAATGGAATATTAATTAAGTTCATGTTTGTGAGTATATATTTATGTATTTCAAGATACATGATTTATATGTGCTTAAGGTGTGGGCAAAATGTAATATCATAAATAATTAATACAAAAGAAAATTGTTTGTCTTCTTTGATTTGAAATGAGATGTGAATTTGAATTTGAATGTGAATCGTGAGCAATATGGATACATTTCAAGCTTTATTGAATCTTTATAGAAGTGATAGCTACACGAGGTTCCTAGAAATATATTTTACATATATAATGATTTCTATGTCTTTAAGAATATCTTCTTCTACTATTCTTCATGCAATTGTTTTCCCTTCTTCATTTTTTTGTATGTAAATGGTAGCATAATTTTTAGTCCTTCTAAATACTTTACACAAAAAAATTTCACAAGTGTAACTCCACTTCTTTTTGTCAGGCAAATACTAATAGGGGTCTTTTGAAGAGTTAAACCTTTTGATTTGTGTATTATTAAAGTTCAAGATAATGTTAATGATATTTATTTTGTGTTTCCCCTTTGAATTGGTATTGTAATTCTATGTAGATGGTGATTATTGAATGATATTTCTAAGAAACTATCGAAATCAAGAAGTACACATGTCAGTAGTTTAGGTGGTCCAATTATTGGTCTATATACAATACTTCAAAAATATCCAAGTGCTTGATTACAAAACCTACTTCCCTCCATAAGTTTGATGTTAACATTACCCTGATAGTAGTATTGAGTAATTTTACATCAAGCTCATTGTTTGCACCTCCCTTTACAAGACTAACATTTCCAACTTTTACAAAAATGCTTCTTGCAATTGGATTTGACAAATAATATAGTTTATCCTTGTTATGGTTATGTACATTATCATTTGTCTAAAATATATTAACACTATTTTGGGAGTCCTCATTGGTAGTAATTATGGCATTGGATCTTGTCATTACTAACATCCAATCATCAATTATAGGGTATGCATCTCTCATATTTAATAGAATATGATGAAATTTTTCTTGCTTTTTGCTTTGTCCATCTTCTCTGGAAATTTAATCAGTGTTTTAAATTCTTAACATAGGAGCTTTGTATGCCTTTTTCTTTTGCATGGAGCTCTATCATTGATTATCAATGTTATAGATATTCTTGATTATCAATTTTTAGCATTATATCAAATAGTATGCATTGTGTAAAAATAGAATTTTAATAATAATTAATTAAACATATTGTAACATATAGAGATAAGAGTTCATATAATTTTAATATAAAACAAGCCTCCAAACTTTCAATTCAAAATAGAAATTGAAATTAAAAGCTTGTTGCTATTACAAATATTCCTAGAATAAATGATTTTTGAACGGGCTCTACAACTTGGCATATCCTTAATCCTTGTGAGGAGGCCTTCCCCTATGTGAGGGAGGCCATCCTTCATTCCTCCTCTAATATCATGTCCCCATGTTGTTGCTTAAATCAAGTTTCTACTTAAATTTAAGCAATATAGTGTTCCCATGCAAAATAAAAATTGTGGGAATAGGAAAAATTAGAATCTTTTCCTATTTTTGTGGAGCGACTATTTTTTAGCAAATGAAAATAAGCTATGGGAAAAGAGGGGGAGCTAGAAATAAGCAGCCAAAAAAGTGACATGTGTCTTCATCATTTTTTTCATCCCCTTTTTATTTGCCTACAATTTTGTTTTCAGATTTATTTGCAACAAAAATGACTACACATTTGATTTAAAAATAATATTTAAAACACTTCTTAAATTAAGTAGCAAACATTACCATCCATAGGGCCACTAGCTCCACAAATTGTGCCACAAAAAAATAAGCAGCTGCTACTAGCAAAAATAAGCTAAGCAACAGCATGGGGATGTGTTGTAAAACCCACTTATTGTATCTCCTTGATGATTCCCAGATGGATGTCTCTACACTAGGCCCAAACCCTTATGCGAATGGTGATCTTCGTCCCAATATTGCGGAGGCTAAGACAAGATCCTTCAAGCAAGCACTTGTAGATGAACCCTCCACCCCAAAAGGTTCTTGTTTCATGTTGCAACAACAAAATACACCCTCGGCCTCTTCTGCGCTCCAAAATGAAGGTAAGGGCCATTCTTCCCATGTCATTGTTAAACCAAATATTCAAATGTCCCTTGTAATCGGTGCATAAAAGAAAAGACTTAGAAATACTACTATTTTTCTTGCTGCTCAAGATATTTCTATGTTGCCTTCTCATAATTTCCTCAATGATTGGATGCATAATTTTTGGGGTGATAAACTAGGGTTTCAGTTCTCATATTTTCATATGATCCAAAAAGGGTCTTTCTAGTTTTTTTCTCCAATCCTAAAAGCCAAAAGGCAATTACAAAAAGACAATTGTGGAAGATTGGAAAATGTTATTTTTGTGTCATTTATTGGGCCCTTGAAGCAAACCATGAAGAGATGTTGGCACTCTCGTTCCCTAGGTGGTTGATAATTGGTAGTGCCCCCCCCCCCCTTCCTATGGATATGTTACCCCAAGCTTTGGAATGTTTTGGTAAAGTTGTCAAAATGGACTATTCTAATACCCTACTTTTGCATACAGATGCTAGGGTTTTAATGTCTTTACATCTCAGTCTAGATCTACCTAAAGAAATTGTTTTTGAGATTGATGGTCAACATTTTTCTTGCCTCATTGTGCTCCTTAGAGGGATTAATACATATTTTTTGTGTGGGAGGGAGGGCCATCTGAGGAATAATTGCCATCTTCTTGTAAACAAATCCAAGAATTGACCCCATGAAGCTCCTAAAATTGATCTATGATAAAAACCTGAAAAATAAATCTTTAATTGAACCTCCTCTTCCCTGCAACCCTCCCCCCTCCACCTGATTCCCCTTCTGTTAAAACCAGGGTTGATATTTTGTCCTTGGTTAAGTCTTTGGATGCCCTCAATGATGCTTTTAAAAAATAACCTGCACTACCTCCTCCCACTAATATGGCCACTCCCCCTAAATTCGACCTTCCAAAAATGGGGTCTATTGATTTTGGTCTTGAACAATCATCCCCTTGTCCTAAGCATAGGACCCAAAATGTACAATAGCTTGCACTGGATAGAATTAGAAGGCTCTATGAGCCTAGAGGCAAAGGTCCTAAAAAAGTTAAAAATGTGCCCAATCACAAAACTCCCTAGGTGGATAATTTCTCATGTAATTCTATTAACCCCCCATTTCCTCACTTGTTGTGGGTGGGATTGTAGAGTTTAGGGATGGAGCCCCAAAGGTTGACCCAGTATTAGAGGAGCTAGGGGTTGGCAATGGACACTCCGCTGAGGCTAGAAATGCTTTACTAGATAGCCTTGATTTTTTGAAACTAAATTATGAATCATAGGACAATTTGAACAATTATGCAGTAACTATTATAATAGCCCCAACACCCCCCCCCCACCTCCCCTGAGCTCCACCAATCCTCTATGAGCCTCCTAGACTCCACCACTCAGAGCAACTATCCCACTCAGAAAGATGTAGATAATGGGGGATATCAAATGCTCCTAATTATTCAAGAGAAAGAGGATGGTGAGATCAAGGAACTTTCCATTATTCATTATGTCGGTGAACAAGGTGAACCTTCTATGTTTATTTTTGGATCTAATAATAAGAGGAAAAATTGAAACCAAAGGAGAAGAAAGGAGAGGTTGATCCTAACCATCAATCTATAGACTGTCCCACAACTTTAGAGGCTGCTACAAGAAATAAAGGAGGTAGACCTACAAGCTCTACCACAATAAAGAGTAGCTCTAAGCACCACAAGAAGGAGCTTCCTAGTTTCTACGAGAGCTTCAGAGCTCCCCTGGACACTAACCCATGAGGTCATATATGGAATTTAAATATGTATCATGGAATGTCCGGGGACTAGAATCCCTAGATAGAAAATGTATCATTAAGAGGTTCTTGTTAATTAACAAAGGAGTATATTTTATATTTCTCCAAGAGACTAAAGCCATAGGCTTCAACCTTGATATTAATATGAAATGCCTATGGAAGGATTCCTGATACTTTTCCACATGTCATCCTAAGGGGAGGGGTGGAGTAGTCATTCTTGTTAGCCCCAAATTGAAAAATATGTTTACTAGGTGGGGATGCTCCCCCTACCACAAAGTGGTTTGGATTGTTTGCAAGTTGGATGGAGAGGAAGTGGGAATCTTCTCCGTATACACTGCTAATGACTACAGGGAGATGATTAATCTGTGGAGCTGGATGTTCCAAATGAAAGACATACCGTGTATCTTTGGAGGGGATTTCAATATGGTAGAGAGGGCACAAGATGAACTAGGAGGTTGCATATTTGAGTGGAAAGGAAATGAAATGTTGTTTTGGAATAGGTTGATTAACAAACATAAACTATTCGATCCTTTAGCTAGAAACAAATCTGAGCATAAAGGTAGATGGTACACTTGGACTAACTGTCAGCTAGAAGATAAAAGAATTTTGGTAGACTAGATAGATTCTATGCTAATAAGGACATATTTGGATTTAGGGAAGGAGACAATGTTGCAACTATCCAAGTCATATCTTATACACTTTCAGATCATAATCCTATATGTGGCACAATATATAAGGTTGGTAAACATTCAGGCCCTAGATGCAATAGTAAATAGTTTTCCCTTAAAATTAATCTCCTCAAAGATGATGAGGTGAATTATGTCATCAAATTTATCATACTTTTCAATAACTATTCTATGAAGCATAATAGTGCTATTGCAGGTTGGAACCAAAAAGTTGGTAGTTGGAGGAAATTGTTTCAAGTTGTAGGAAGGAAAAGAGCCAAATATAGTAGGAGGATAGAAACTAATCTTCATAATAATCTCACCCTTGCAAAGGACTGCTTTTAGAACAACCAGGCTTCATGTCTTGAGGCTAAAGAGGCCTTAACTCAAGCTAGGGGCTCTTTCAGGAGACTACAACATGTAAAGGTCTAAGAAGCTAAAAATAGAGCTAGGATGAATTGGGTCAGCCATGGTGATAAAGGTCTAAGTTCTTTTTTAAGATGTTGAAATATAAGGAAGCTAATACAAGAATTAATATTATTTGGGAGGAGGGTAGTGAGCTCAAGAAATAAGAAGACATCTATTGGGATATTTTCTAGGTTTTCTGAGAAGTGTCATTCCTAGTTCTTATTGGCATTTGAGTTGTGCCAGTGTCTCCTTTACTTCATGTGTTTGCAAAAAAATTCTGAGTAGCCTAGGTCTCATAATAGTCATGTGCCAAAAATGTCTATAATCCTCTATCCAAGGTCTTGTTTCCCTAAGGTAGGGTTTTGCTCTTAAAACACTCTTAGTCGTGCCCTAGATCTTATGTTTTAAAGTTACCTTTTTTGAGCACTTAAGTCCTCAATATGCACATGGATTTTATCTTTGTTATCTTGTGGTGACTGATCGGGAAAGTACTGTACACTTTTCCTCCCGTCCTCATTGGGGTTCGGGGCCGGGCCGGGCCGGGCCCCAAGCGAGGGTTCAAGGGCGCAACCCCCGAGGCAAATTTTTTTGAGGCTGACATATTTTCGGCTATTTTTGGGCTGACATGTTGTAACTCATTCTAACCCTAAAGCAAAAAAATATTGTATAATATGGCTTAGGGTTAGAGTTTTTTTTTTCATTGTGTATGATTTTAGTACTTACGGCGGAATTGAGCTATAAGGGGATTATAGATTGTAATCAGGTTGTAATCACTGGATAATAAAATATTGGACTCGTTGTTGGTGGACGTAGCCCAGGGATTGGGTGAACCACATTAAATCTTTATGTCTTGTGTTCTCTTCTGTGTGGTTTATTATTTTCTGATATTGGTTACATTTGCATGTAATTGTTATTTCTGCCTTGTTAATCCTAACAATCTTTTCCCTTTGAGTCTCTTAATCTCACAATGAAAGTGTTAAGTCTTAAATGATTTGGAGATTGGGTGACAAGGCTTTCTCTAATTCTCGTGACTTTTGGTAGTTAAGTCTTAGCATTTAGTGATTAAGCGATCATCGTTGATGAAGATCATGATCAACGGTTATCATTGAATCTCAAGGTAAAGGTTGGGTTAAGTGAAAGAATCAATGATTCAACAAAAGGGTTATCTTAGAATCTCGTAAGATCATGTTGCAGTCATATTTCATTTGGAGAATTGGCGATAAAGTGAAAGACTTAAATTGTGGCAGCCATCTCTGAATCTCATGAAGATCGATGTTAAGTCCTTAACATCTAGTGAGTTGGCGAATAAGGTATTCTCTAAGTCTCAAAAGGAAATGACTATGTTGAAAAACATTTGGAGATTCGGTGATAAGGCTTAGATAATTAACAAATGCAGTTTTTCTCCCAATCTTGTAAAGTAACGGTCAAGTATTGAAATATTTGGAGACTTGGCAACCACCGTAGATGATAAAAAGATCAAGGCCTAGCGCTTACTCTCAAGAATTTGTTGAGGTTAAGTAAAGTATCTAGCAACTTGAAGATAAAGACTTATCTCTCATTCTATGAATAAAACTAGGGTTAATGCCAATAGTCAAATATCATGAGGTAAATGTCTTTGCGTGATCTCCAGATGGTGTATGGTTAAGTTCCCATAGGTAGTAAAGGAAAAAGTGGTCCTGATGTGGAAAAGGTACTTTGTTGAGATGGGAAAGTTGATGTTATGGCCAATCACATTCTAGTTGAGGTTTTTTGATAGTTTTCAAGGGCTTTTATGGCATAAAATAGTAATCATTGGTTTTTTGCTTTCTTTCCGAGAATTGAATGCAACATGTAAACCTCACACCTTACGCCTAGCCTGGATTTGAATTTGATTTCACGTAGAAGTGAATGTTGAGGTGACTTAGGAAAGATTTTTTGTGATTTTGGTAAATTCCATGCATTCATTGATCAAAGATATATAGACAAGACACTCCTATATTTGCACTTATTAGTCTTCATAGAGAAATTGTGAAAGAAGAGCTATTGTAGTGTATAATTTCAAAGAGCCAATTTGCAAAGCATAATTTAGTTCAGAGAAAAAAAGATGAGTCAACTAGAGTCCAATCATGCTTCATCCAATGAAGGAGCAAGAGAACAAGGAGAAGAACAAAAGGGGAAGTCGAACTATTTTGAGGAATTCATTACCCTGCTTCCAGGATCCACATAGAACAAGAAGGTTAGTGATGAGACCTTCATTGATTCAATGGCTAATTGTAGAGACCCTCTTACTCCCTCTATTTATGGTTTTCACATCTTTAATGATATCTATAATAACCAAGACAAGAAAATTCTGGTGGGCAATTCCTGGAAATTGGAAATGGGGAAGCTTGTTCTCCTAGATGTCTTCCTAGATGTAGACCTATTGATAGAATTGTCTATAAATTATGACTCAATCTCCATGTCTATAAGGAGAAGTGACCAATCAGCCCTAGTAACTCTAGATAGGGGGTCATTCATGAGGGATTTCAATCTGTATACCTCCTCCTCAACAGAGATTGACTTGAGGAAGGAAAAAGAGAAATATGTTAGTCAAATAGAGCTTGTAAAATCCTAAATTGTCCACCATATGCCAAAGATTGGAAGATATGTTTCCCCTCTCCCAAGCCACATGAAAGCCCCGTATGAATTCAAAGCCCTCCACTTCTACATGAAGTACCTTGCATATGGGTTGTGTCGAGTCCTAGGGTTTGATGGAGATGCAGAAAGAATGCCTATAGATTTATTGATGATCATCCTGGACCTGCAAAATTCTCATGTAAACACTGACTATGATTACATCTAGTATGTAATTGATAGGATGCATGAGGGTTTGGTGGGAATCAAAGAAAATACTAGACCACCCAAGTTCATGCATTATTCTCTGCTAATGTATTTGATCATGTTCTAAAACATTAAGCACATGGACATAGGTATGCTGAGACTAAGGAGGATGTCTCATGGTGAACCAAACCTAGTACAACTCTGGCTGAGGGTTTGGAATTACACTTCCAATGAGAATGAGTTTTGTGGTTTCCAGAATTGGATAATCAATCCAATTCCGAACATGATGGGAACAAACATCACAAGGCTCCCAGTTAAATTGCTTAGGCTTCTAAGGCATAGAGAGTATGTTGACAAGTGGCCAATTGACCACAACTGGGGAGATTTTTATCTGGGCCAAACTTTCACATTGATCAAGGTTTATGGATGTCCACAGCCCCCACACATTCTTCCAAAGTATGTGCCACCACGGGTTGCTCAGT
This sequence comes from Chamaecyparis obtusa, assembly GCA_027943335.1. Classification (NCBI taxonomy): domain Eukaryota; kingdom Viridiplantae; phylum Streptophyta; class Pinopsida; order Cupressales; family Cupressaceae; genus Chamaecyparis; species Chamaecyparis obtusa. Next base: position 75,936 of record BSBK01000024.1, on the reverse strand, counting down.
TGGATTTTATTTGGCAGTTGATGTGGACTGACAAAGAGCACCTGGCTCCACATAGGAAGGGTACGTTCATAGCCCAACAATTCAAATTAATAAATTTTATAGTGGGAAAGAGGGCATTGCCTCAACTCAGCATGTGGCTAAACCATTTCAAGATGAGTTTAGCTCCGTATAGATATGTGGACCTGGAGGAATTCATAAAGAATGCTAATAAAATCCTCATTCCTAGTATTGGAGCTATCAAATAGCATGAAGGGTGTGATGATGAAGATATCACAAGAAATATCCTTGATGAAAAAGAAATTGAAAAGAGATTAGGCAAAATCCATGACCTGTTGGATTTGGAGGCACAATTGAAAAGGGTAGGGATTGCCTTTGGTGGTTTCTTCCCAGGCCTCCCCTATATTTCCAAGATAAACAAGATGATCAAGATGTATGACATCTTGTACAATCAACTAGATTCCCAATTGAATGCCAAGCTACAAGCTGAGAAGGAATACTCATCCTTAGAGTATGAGTCTAAGAGTGAGGGGTCATATGAAGATGATAGCCCACCTCAAAATTTAAATGAGCCTGCTCAAGAACAAGAAACTAATGCTCCAGAGGTAGGGGATACACATGAGCCTCCTCAAAAGAGACGGAGACTAGAGGTAGGGGAATCATCAAGAGAAAAGAGTGCAGGTAAAAGGAGTGACAAGATTTTTTCCTTAGTGCCAGGTGATAGGTCTTACTGCCATCACCTGAGGAAAAATATTAGAGAAGGTAAGAAACTGGACACACAAGAGGAGGTTGAGCTACCCGTGTTGCTGTGTAAAGATGAAAGAGAAATGTATCAAGAAGAGCTCATAAATGATGATGATTTTATCAAGAGTGATGAATTCAAAAAATTCTTGATATGGAGAAAGCAGTAGGAGATTTCTAGTCAAGTGATTGATGGTGCAGAGCCTAGCAATGAGGCCCTACAAGCCCTAGCCTTGTATGATCTTGCTTCAAAGAAGATATTTGTTGAGGAGGCTAGGTAGTTGGTTAAATCAAGTGGGATGTTGTTAGTTCCAGGGTGGGACTTGACCTCTACTTTCATAATTGACCAAATAAGGAGACAACCACAAGGTGGTTTGTCATATGAAGCTCAGATTGGGGAGATGATAAGAGGGTGTGGATATGATCCAAGATCCTGAACTTTGGCAATGTGGTCTCTTGCCCCTAAGACTCAGAAGCCTTCTCTTGTTAGCGTTGAAGAGAAGATGGATGTAGACAAGATCATCTGGACTGTTCAATACACTAGTGATCTTGAGGTTTCTAAGGCAATGACTCATTTTGCTCACTTGAATGAGGCCAAGACTGTACAACTCTCCAATAGATATGGAAAGTTGTTTGATGAAGCCATTGTATTGGCTAAGGACAATGAAAAGGGGCTTATGAAAATAAAGGTGATGGAGGATGAGCTTGAGGAGATGAAGATCAAACTTGAAGAAGCATACAAAGCCATCCCTCCCCCAGTCCTAGAAATTGAAGGTGCAGTGCTTCCAGTGGTAGAGGAACCTGATGTGGCAGCTGACAAGTCAGAAAAGGATAAGCAAGAGGTGTCCCTCAATGCCTTGTCTAACATTCTACAACACAAATTTGAAATGATAAAAAGAAAGATGGACCTAGTCCACGATTCATTCATATTATTGCAGAAGACCAACGAAAATGTAAAAGATGTTATGGCTACCTTGGAGCCATTATTTAGTATAAGGTCTGGAAGAGGGGCACTTTTGAGAAACTTGAGATGCTATAGCCACATAGGCCAGATATCTCATAATTAGTTGGGGAAGTAGGAGAAAAAATTATGCTCATTGGTACAACTTGGTTCTTCTTCAAAGGTAAAGCCAATCAAATCAAAGCTAAAATGGATATGTTCGGCCCAAATTTCAACAAGTTTATGCCTCCAATTCACAAGGATGATGGCAACATCAAATGTGTTAAGGAATGGAAAGAAAACATGGATCAGTTACTGACTAGGAAGGATGCCTTCCTGAATAATGATGGCACTTTGGGCATGAACCGGTTCAACAACATTTTGGATGATATCTTCAAAGTAGAAAATGATTGCACCAAATTTGTTAATGATACCAAGGTCATAACTGATTCCAGGTGGGATAGGTAGATGAAGTAGCTGTAGAGTCTGAAAGAATACAGCTGGCCTACAAAGGAGGAAGTTACATCATGGGACAAGAGTACGAAGCCCAAGAAGAAGAATCCAACAACCATTGATTTAGAGGCAATGGAGGAAGATTGAATCACACATGGCACCTGATCCTAGAATACAGGGAGGGTAATTATTAGAAAGAGAATAATGTAAGTCATTTGGTAGGTAGTCTATTCATGTAACAAATTTCAGTAGTTACCTTGAACATCTGCAAACAAAGGTGCCACCTGTGCAGATTCACAATGATTAGAAATAGATTTTCTGGCTTTTCTTCCCTTTCTTGTTTATGATATAAATTATTTTGTCTTTTAGTATCTATCACTGTCCTAGCCATCTGAAGCTTGTGTTATCCTTTTCCTAAGGATTCCAAGAGGGCTAGTGATGATATATATAGCAGGTTTTTGTATTGTAAAGGGTGGTGAAATACATTTATAAAGAGAGTTTTGTATTTTGTGTTTCTATTCTAAGAATTTTTGTCTTTTGAATGTATTGATATAGGGAAATATCAATGAAAATAAATTGAAACTCCTTTGCACATTTTGTTGTCTTCTGGTATGAATCTTGAGTTTTCTGTGTATTAAATTTGTAAGGCATCTTTAATACATTGTTTACAAGGTGAATAGTGAGGTTAATCTTAAGTTTCTTTCAAAGGAAGGGTAAATCTTAATGGATATTTCAAGGAATTCATAGTTTATGCAAGAATTTGATGACTATGTGTGGTAATGAGAGGGTGATTTGTAAGGCATCTCATCTGGGTTTTGGGTATATCAGATTTGAGGGATTTATGTGGATGAATGTTCTTTGAATCTTTTCCCTAGGATTTGGCACTGGTCTTTGCTTAATTTACATTTCTCACCATCAACACAATTAAATAACAACTTACCCTGAATTTAGGTTGAAAGTAATAGATGTTTATGTTTGTGTCAAGGACACAGATAATTGTTGTGATTCTTTAAAGAATTGAATATATCAGGTATACCCGCCTAAGCTTGAAGCTCAAAGAGAAGAAGGGCATAAGTCCTTAGCACCTTAGTGTTTAATGTTGTTATATGCATCTATTGGGTCCATAAGAGTTATGTATAAGAATTTCTAATTTGTATTCATCATATGCAATCATTTTAAGCACTAACAAAATAAGTATATTGATTCCTTTTAAGAAGTGAATCCATAGGTATACCCGCTTGAGCATTAAGGCTCAAAGTATAGGAGGATCATTCTCTTGGTCCTTGTTGATTGGTCCTTGTTAATTGGGGCTCTTTCAGGAGACTACAACATGTAAATGTCCAGGGAGCTAAAAATAGAGCCAGATGAATTCGGTTAGCCATGGTGATAAAGGGTCTAAGTTCTTTTTTCAGATGTTGAAATATAAGGAAGCTAAGACAAGAATTAATATTATTTGGGAGGAGAGTAGAGAGCTCAAGAAACAAGATGTCCTTAAATATTTTTCCTTATTTTACAAGGACCTCTTCACTTCTAAAGACTCTAGAATTTAGATAGGGAAGGCCAGAGACCAAATGAGTAAGATCATTCCGAAGAAAGTCTCCAAGGAGGAAGTTGAGGTGTTGGACAGACCTATTAGTATTTAGAAATTGTGAAAGCCATCTAGGCCCTAAGAAATGATAAAGATCCAAGTCTTGATGGTCTTCCAGTTGATTTCTATGAGGATAACATTAGATAGGTGGTGAAGAGCTTCTCCAAGCTTACTCTAAAGCCATCACTAGGGAACCCTTGGGTGAGAACATTAATAGTGGGCTCATTAAACTTATCCCAAAGGAAGGGGATAAAACACATAAAAAAATTGAAGAACCATGTTACATTATTGAATGTTTCCTATAAAATCTTTGCTAAAATGATTGCACTTAGGATTGAAGAGACTCCCCCCCATGTGATCAATCCAACTCAAACTAGATTTGTTAAAGATCGATAGATTCTTGAGAATTTTTTAACATGTTGGGAGGGCATGGATTGGGCTAAGGAATCCAATCAACAAGTTTTTATGTTGTTGTTAGATTATGAAAAAGTATACAATAGAATAGAATTGAAATTTATTTTTATGATGCTTGAGAGTTTGAGATTCTCTATCTTTTTCTGCAAAATGGTCCACACACTAATGAATAAGGCTAGGACCTGGGTGGAATTTAATGGTGCAAAATCATACTCTTTTGAGCTCTTTAGATCCATAGGGAAAGGATGCCCACTTGTCCTAGGGTTGTTTGTAATTGCAGTAGATGCTTTATTTTACTTGCTGAGGGATCAGACTCTTTCTCTGAGAGTTAAGGGGATTTCTCTTCCTAATGGAGAAGATATATCTAATATACAATTGGTTGATGATACAACTATCATCATTCAAATAGATGAATCTAATGTTTCCAATTTTATGACCAAGTTGAACCTATTTTGTGAAGATTTTGGGAGAAAAATCTCATTAACTAAATAAATTATGTTTGATTGGGATGAGAACCCCTCATCACAGTGTGATAAATACTCATTGGCTTGGGGAGGACCCTCTCACCAAGTCAAATTTCTTAGCATTTCTTTCTTTGTGGAGCCCAACTTGAAGGTTACGTGGGAGTGAATTAAGGGGAAAATAGATAAGAAGATCAATAAGTGGAACAATGATTATCTATTCCTTCTTGGGAGGTTCCAAGTTTGCCAAAAAATATTATCTTACCAAATCATCTATTATGCCTTTGCCTAGATGTTTAATCAGACACAATTTAACTACATCCAGAAGCAAATCAAAGGATTCATTTGGTCATATGGGAAGGGCAATAAGTGAAAGGATGTTGTTAATTAGAAACGGTGTACAATGGGGAGAGATGTAGGGGGCTTGGGCCTCAAGGACCTAAGGCTGCAAGGTGTACTACATTGTCCATTAAATGGATAGCCAAGGCCACCAAAGGTGAAGAACCTTGGAAAATATTGGTGATAAATAATATTGCAAGAGTTGTTCCTATTAAAGCATCATCATGAAAAAACCTACATATCACTGATATTTTAACAAGTACCTTTCAATTCAAAGTATCGGGAACTAATGTGTTCAAATCTATTTGGAAGGGGTGGGAGTCAGCCAAGCATCTGATGTCTAATAATGAAATTATTGATGAGGATGGGTTGGTGTGTGGAGAAAGATCAGTGTGGTGGAATCTGGAGCATGAAATCAAGTCTTTAGCTCTTTTACAGGGTTTCTTAGCTCAGAAATGGGAAGTCAAAGGCATTAAAAGCTTTGCAGATATCCTACAAGGAGGGATGTTGCTTAGTTGGTACAAAATATGGAAAATTTTTGATATTCCCCAATCTCAGTGGAGAGGACTTAATCCATCCCAGGGGATGCCTGTTATAGTTTGAAACTACCAAGGGGCTACAAGATTGTAAATGACAGGCTTGCTCACCTTAAATGGTCGGATGGAAGCTCCCTTCCCAATACCAAGGGAAAATACATATATCAACTCCTCTCTAGAAATAATTGTATCATTGAGCATCTTAACTCCTCCTGGTCCACTAATCCCAATGCTTTCAAACAAAAGAAAACCATGTATGAGTTGTGGAGAAAACCTATAGAACCAAAAAGGGTGTGATTCATGTGGAGATACCTCCTACACATATTGCCTATTTGAAAGCCCTTTGGGGAACTCAATGTTTGTTCCTTTTGTAGATGTTGTGAAACCATCCATCACATTTTTTTTTATTTTTTGTTTGCTAAAGAGGTTTGGGGGATGTTTGGTCTTGTTCCTAATGGCAATTTTAGTATTCTGAATGTTCTTAATGATTACTTCTTGAACCTTAACAAAAGTAGAAATTTCTTTTGGTCTTTATTATCTGTTGAGATTCTTTGGTCCATTTGGAAAATTCATAACGATGATGTGTTTAATGGTAGAATGAGACACCTTACTGAATCTCTGAGGATGCTCATTTTTCATAATTGTTATGAAAGTGGATGAACATAAGTTCCTTGACCTCCTCCATGGGAGAGCAGTTACGATGTTTAAGTCGGAAGTATCCCATGGGTACACTTGGACAAAATCTTCAAACATCAAATCAGCATTTGAGGAAACACTTAACAATTTTATTGCAGGTCTAAATGATCAGAATCTAAAAGAGGAACATGATAAAGATATCCTATTTTCAGCAGTCAATACACAACGACACATGGGAAATGAGCACCACTACAAAACATATGTCAATGAGGAAAAGTTTCTGAAGTGGATGGATGGGCATAAAGGTTGGAAAGTAGGGATTTCCAAAGACCATAATGAAGTTTGAACCAGATTATTTTATACTATTTTGTAACTACATTTAACAAGTTGTACTGCTTATTCATAGGTTGTAGGATCCTTGCTACTATTTGATTATAGTTGATTCTCTTGTTATAGAAGATTGCACTCACAGTGACAATATAAAATGTAATAATCTGAGCAATATGTATATTGTGGATTCATTATATTTATTAGAAAATAAAAATTCCTAGAACAAGTAACACAATTGAAAGCATTGGTAAATTGAAAAGAGAAAGTTGCATTTTTTATCACAATTTTAAATGTTTCATTCCAAATAAAAATTGACATTTTAAAACATGTACCACATTTTTTTATCACAGCTTTAGATGTTTCTTTCTAAATAGATTTTGACATTTTAAAACACATCATATTTTTATCACAACTTTATATGTTTCTTTCTAAATAGAAATTGACATTTTAACACACACCATATTTTTATCACAACTTTAAATGTTTCCTTCTAAATAGAAATTGGCATTTCAACTTTAAATAGAAATTGACATTTAGAGACACATTGCCATGAGAAACATCCCTAAATCAAATAACACAACTAGAAACATTCCTAGATCAAAAATAGAAATTTGCATTTTCAATTGCAACTTTAAATAGAAATTGGCATTTAGGAATATACCACCATTAGAAACATTCCTAAATCAAATAATGCACCTAGAAATATTTTGAATATAAGGTGCATTTTTCAATTGCAACTTTAAACATTTCTTTCCAAATAGAAATTGACTTACGTTCCTAAATAGTTATTAGCATAGCTAGAAACATTCTTAAATAAATATTAGCACAAATAAAAACATTCCTTTAAACATTTCTTTCCAAATAGAAATTGACTTGCGTTCCTAAATAGCTATTAGCATAGCTAGAAACATTCCTAAATAAATATTAGCACAAATAAAAACATTCTTTAATTAGTTAGCACATCTAGATAGATGGAAATTTGTCTTTACTTGAAACATTCTATATTGATATTACTAAGATTTATTTATAAATAATAAAATCTATTTCTAATTATTTCAGATGGATTATTTAATACAAACATTTAATTAAGTCATTTGTTAGAGATTATTTATTTAAATAAAATTAATTAGATTATTTATTTTTAACAAAATAAAAAACAATATTGATCAATAAAGTTATTTTATTGTAATTATATTATTGTATAATATTATATTACCATGTTAATATTAGTATTATAATATTAATAATTTTATGACTATTATAAATTATATTTTATTATTAGATCATGTAATAAATTCTTTGGCGTAAATTGCTTGTGTTGTTAGAAAAGCTAGTGGTTGTTGAAGCTTTAAAGATCAAGTAGGATTATTGAAAGATGCAGGGAAATAATTAAAGATGTAGAAATGTCATTAGAAATGTCATTCCTACTACCTTGAGCCAACTCCTTCATTTATGGTAGGAAAGATAGTATGCAATTGAGAGAGTGGTTATGTTAGGAAAGGACATTTTGCATCGAAACAATTGTAGTGGAGTGGAGGGAATACATATTTAGAGAACATGATGGAGATAATAAAGATTGAAGTATGCTAAGGAATGTTTTCAAAATAGCAAGATAGTGGATGGCGTGTTGGAGAAGATAAATATTTCAGTATGTCAAGGAGAGCTACCAAATTAGAAGGAACAAATTTTTCTTACCAATTTTGGCAAGCTGGAGAACAGAAGTTTGATTTGAGATGTAATGGGTAATAAAAGAGTTAGATATAAATGTAGGACGAGTTGGCATTAGGGAAATTGTTGAGAAATAAATTTAGTATCATTATAAATACTTCAAATGAACTTCTATTTCACTACTTTCAATGTTGTCCTTTCACTAAGATTACACCCCAAGCTAATTCACAACGCATTAGGTTTGCAAGCCATTATTCCAAGCTTTATTTCCGCAACAATTCCTTTTAGCAGAAAGAGAAGGAATACAACTCTTTAATGATATTAGTAGTGAAATTGAAGAAAAAGAGGGAAGGTAGAAGTGTTGCAAAATGTTTAGAGTGAGAGATGACTTGTAGAGAGGAATTAAGGACCCAATTCCTAAAGTAGGGGGTAGAATCATGGAGTCTCCAATTTAATTTAAAGTGGAGAGACCTAAAAGACGGGTTGTTTTTTTAGGATCATTGACAGATCAAAGAATGTAGGAGATTCTATTAGATCCACACATTATGTTGGTTCAAATTGTTTTAGGGATCCTCGACAGAGATTTCATAATACTATACCACAAGTATAGGGTGAATACGAAGATTGTTTTTGTGTTTTTGGCAACATTGTTGCATATAGGTGTGAGAAAAAGAGTAGCATAAAATCTTTGCAACAAGCTTTTTCATAGGGACTTTTTGATGGACATGACCATGATTCTTAGGAATATTGATGATAATCTGATGATACCAAGACAAAGGAATTATGACATAACAATCATCAATAGTCATCCTTCCAAAAGATATCTAAAATTATAAATTGAGGATCATAGGATATTCAGGAACATAAGATATGGGATTAGGAATATGATTGATTTTCTAATGAAGTTATATAAGCTCCACCATAATGAGGGTCCAAGCTGGGTGTGGGAGTTCCTTATAGAAGAAAATTTGGTGGGAGAAAATGAAGGAGATCAGAGACTGTGAAGCATGGAAGCTAGTCTTCTAATTATCTTTGACTCCCAAGGTCCTCCATTGTAGGATATTGAAGAGTGGGATCCAGATTAGAGTGTTGAGCATGTGGCCTTGAGAAGTCAAGAAGAACTAAGGAGAATTCAGGAGCAAATAGGCCAGTCCACAGTCAACATGCAAAGAATGGTAGATGAAGATGTTGGTGTTGTTGTTGGGAGCAGGAGGGGAAGAGGAAGAGGATGTCGACATAGAAGCGATGGCTAGAAAACTCCTCCACGAGCTACAAATAAGAATGTTTAGGTTATATTTTCTGATAAATTTTGATAGCTAGTTTTTTGGTCAGGAGGATGGTTTCTCGAATCCTCTGTAGATTGGTATTCCATCACTCATTGTGTTTTTTGAGTAACTAGTTTGTTGTGGTGGTTTAAACATAGCATTAGATTGGTATTCCATCACTCATTTTGGTTTTCTATCACTCTTTTTTTTCGTTGGGTGACTAATTTGTTGTGGTGGTTTAGAAATAGAATTCATTAGACTTTAATAGCAGGTTTATTATGCTTATTTCAATAACTCTTATTATGCTTTTCTAGAACACTTGTTATATTGTATATGTTAAACATATTATTATTAATATATCTATGGCTCTAGCCTTTTATTGATAAAAAAATGACATTGAGATTTTAAATTAGATTACATAATATAAATTATTTATTCTAATTAAACAAATTGAAAAACACAATAGAAAATACTTTCCCCTTTCCGTTTCTTGTATATTTTCTATGCATTTGAATAGTAAACTAACACCATCTCTCATTCTAGTTTTAATTATGAGTTTTAAAATGGTGAAAATTTTATATATATATAACTCTTATTCCTTTAATGGTTGTAGACCACACTACTTTGAAATTATACTTGGTCATACTTTAAAAAATGATAGTCTTAAAATAGTCATAATGTTAGGTTGGGGTCTCACGGAAGGGGGCTTCTTAAAAAATAGTGTCCCATGAATTTTGTAGTCTAGTTTAGCTATTGGAGGAAACTGGTGGTCTCATGAATACAATACCTTTGTTTTCATACTTTGTGCATAATTTTTTTTCTAAATCAGTTTCCCCCAAAATTATTTTTTAAGAAAATTCTAAAATTAAATGTTTGACAAATGGCAAAAAAATTCTTCAATTGTTGGGGCAATTTCTAGCCCCATTCCTTTTTTGCCCAGCGTTAAAAAGTAGGAGCTCCTATTTTGAAGGAGAATATTTCAAATAATCCAATAGCCAAACAAAATTTTGATCATGGGACCACCCTCTTCCTCAAAAATAGAGCTTAAGCACCCCTCATGGTACCCTTGTCTTAGGGCAAGTCCCCATGCAATTGCTTAGCTAATTTTGGCTAGTAGCCACTGCTCAATATTTTAAGAAGTATTTTGTGGAGTGGGTGACCCATGAATACTAATTTTTGCTTATATTTAAGCAACTTAAAATTAATTTTTTTAATTATTATATTTTAATTATATATATAAATCTTGTCAGTCACATTTAAATTATTATTTCCATTCGATCTCTTTGATCAAATTTTAGTGTTGTTTGACCTTTTAAATGGATGATTTTTACTTATAAATTGATTTATGAGGACATTGATTTTGTTTATTTTAATGAACTTGAGGTTCGTATGGTTCACATATCAAATCTAGGTTGTCAAGAAAAAATCCGTGTTCTATAACATCTATATTTCATACACTTTAAGTGGTGCAACATCAATTCAACAATTAGTAAAATATTTTAGTCTATAAAAATATATATGCATAAATTTGGGAGGGAAAATAATGAAGGTAAATGAAAAAAGGATGAAAAATATTTACGCAACCATCTAGCATTTTTTTAATATGCAATTGCTGCTTATTTTGAGCCCCTCCATTTTTTACAGCTTATTTTCAATTACTAAGCAACAACTACTTCACGAAACTAGGAAAATATTCCAATTTTTTCCTTTTCCTATAATTTAAAAACTACATGGGAACACTTGCATAGCTTATTTTTAAGCAAAAAATAGACTTAAGCATCCACATGTGGACATGGGGTTAGAATTTGAAAATGTTTAGGAGAGCTAATAACAATAACAAAACCAATAAACTTTTTATGCAAATTTATAGTCATGCATGAGCAATTTTATGTGTGTCACCACCTTTTCTCGTGACTCTATGCCAATCCATCTACTGCTTGGAAAGAAATAGTCCTTGAACTTTAAAGAAGTAAACATTTGGTATAATACTTAGAACGATGACCTCTCCAAAAGATCTAATGTTTCGCCTTTGTGAGCTTCACCTAGATGGAAGAAGTATTAAGTGGATGATTCATTGTCATGAGAGATGGATTCATGTGAACTACCACTCACGAAACAAAGATCAATGAGTTTGACCTAAAAAAATACACAGTTGAAGCCTCTTGTGAGGTTTTCACATCATTTCCCCATTGCAAATGGGGACACCCTCTTTTCGCTCAGAGTTGTTAGGTTTTGGTAGTTGAGGTGGCAATTCAGAGCTTAGAGGTTGAGGAGTGGTTAAGTGATTAAATTATTCGGGTTGTAAATGCAAATCCAAGTGGTAAGCTTATGGTTTCACTGGGACAAGTTATGGTGGCTTGAGGTAAAATTCCTAAGTGCATTAATACTTTGGCTAGTCAAGTAGTCCAAAATACACTATAATGACATTTATTTATACATAGGGGCTTTAAAATCCTTATAAAATTTGATTTTCTATACTTGAAATATGGAAAAACCTTATAAAAAAATATTTTTCCTTATAAGAATGCACTTTGTCCGGATGAAAATAGAATTTCCACTCCAAAAATGCACTTTGACCTAATGGAAATAAAATTTCCACTCCAAGAATGCACTTTGTCCCGATGGAAATAGAATTTTCACTCCAAAAATGCACTTTGTCCTAATGGAAATAAAATTTTCACTCCAAGAATGCACTTTGTCCCGATGGACATAGAATTTCCTCTCTAAAAATGGTTGATTTTTTTATGGAAATAGAATTTTTACTTGGAAAATCATGAAAGTCCCTATGAAGATCATTTTTCCACTCATGCGAAGAGATTCACAATAAAAAAACTAAGTGTTGGAACAATTTGTCCCTATGACAGTTGTTTTTCCCCTCTTGGACATCAAGAACAAGGATAAACAGCAAGAGTCCATGTGCACATCGATTTTCCACTAGACTATATACTTCAAACATTATGAGAAAATTGTAAAGTTCTTATGGACAAGGATTTTCCCTTTGTCCCTTTAAAGATGGTTTTTCTACTGGGCTCTATACTTAGAATAATTTTGAGAAGGGAAATTAGGAGAATCCCAATGGATGAAGAATTTTCACTCATCCTTATGCATGTGAAATTTCTCCTAATCCAAATGAAGAGAGTTTTTCCCTTTTAGGGTTATTTTTGTTAAGTGAAAATGTTAAGTATTGGGATTATATTAGTCCCTATGAGGGTTGATTCTCCCCTCTATGGACAAGGAAGATTATTTGGGATCGATTTCCCCCTTGAGAGAATGTGAAATGAAATTTAATGAAATGAAAGGGAAATAAATTAAAATGTAATACACATGGATTTCAAGGTGGTTTTTTTAATCCCACATCGGTTGTGTGAGAAAGATTCCAACTAAAAACTCATTTAAAAGGAGCATACAATAGCAATAAAGAAGTACAAAGTAGATGATGGATTGACTTTAAAAGTCAAGGGTGGTTAAAGAAAGAGCCAAGGAGTTTATAAGAAGATTGTCCAAGGAAAGGAGAGCTAAAAACCAAACCATGTCATGAAGAAAGACATCAACCATGATCAAAAAAACTGATATAACAAGGTTGTTGATGTAAAAGAATAGAATTTTCTTGAACTCCTAAAGGGAAATCCAAAAGGTGAGTGGACAAAAAAAAACACAAGTGTATTCAAATTAAGATCTAAAATTTTTCCTATAGCGTTCAATTTTTGTTAAAATTATTAAAATTTCTCCATCCACCAAAACATATCAACATTGGTTGTAGGTTCATTAGAAGACAAAAAACTGAGTTTCAAGACCAAGTTGGGGCAGCCAAGGGGTTGAGAATGCATGAGTATTCAAACTAAGTATGAAATTTTTCCTAATAAGTTTGATTTTTTCAAAAAATCATAGAAAATTCATAGGTTGCCCAATCACACCAGACTTTGTTGCTAAGTGTTGATGAACCATTCTTGCATAAGAAAACATTGAGTTTTGAGGACAAAATTATCCAAAAAATGTATGTTTTAGACCTTGCCTTCATAAAAATCAAAATTTCATATCATGGCAAAAGGGCTTTGTTTCTCATTTTTAATTCATAAGACACCTTCATACTCTTATTAAAACTCATGGAGATTGGTTGGAGTGCAATTCTCACAAATATTGGATGGATTTTAACGCATTTTTAGACTTGTTATAGGGCAGTTCTTAGAAAAATTAGAATGGATGTTTTGATGATAAAGTCTGATGTTTCCATTTTGAGGTCAAAATTTGGTTATCTAAGACATGGATTTTATAATTTTAAAATCTGATTTTACCTAGTTGCAGACTTAGTCTGCAAACTAAGTCCTCAAACTTAGTGTTTAGACTTTGTCTTTAGAAATTAGTAAAATTCATGGCTTCAAAGTTTTGATTTTCTTTGTAAGTTTGGGGGCATTTAAGGATCAACTTGTTCATTACTGCATTGTCCTCAAACATTGTTCCTAACATTTTCATTCCAAGTTTCATTTGCAGCCAATAATTATAAATTTTCTAAGTCCTGGAATCAAGTCTAGGGATAAAATTAAAGGTTATAGAAGTCTGAAATCAATCCCTTTATTTAATCCATTACAAGATGCTAACTTCGAGCCTTCTACCAGGAATCATGTCTAGATTAAAGGTAGGGATAGTATGCAGTGGCATTCTTAGGTTTTTAGCAAATCTGCATGGTGGTGTGTTGAAGTATTTCTGTGTTACTCGGTTGTAGTTTTAATCGACGATCTCGATTATTGAAGAGGCTTGGTCGCTGAAGGAACTCGGTAAAACCTCTGGCGCTCGATGGAACTTATACTCGGCGATGCTTGTGGTGCTTGGTCGATGTGCTTGCTCGGTGATGTCTGGCGTGCTCGGTTGTTTTACTGGTGCTGATAGTTCTAGTTTACCAACTAGAGTTCTTGGAGTTTTGGTTGGCCGACTTGGTGTATTTAATGTTGCAGGTAGCTTTTGTTGTATTGTCCTATGTGGATCTAGAGGCTGACATAGAGAATTAATTGTTTGTAAGGCTATTTGTGAGCCGACTGTTGTTGCATTTAATATTTGTTTGTAGTAGAAGCCGACTTGGCTTAGGAGTTAATTATTTCTTCCAACAGACTTGTGGTTGAGGAAATGTATTTAAGGAGTGTTTGGGTAGATGTTTAGAAGTCAGAGTCAGTGAGGGACAAGGATAATAATTGGATCCTACGAGATCTTGAAGATCAGATTGTTTATTTGATAGTTATAGCAAAGCTAGTGGTTGCATGCTTGGAGACAAGGAGATTGCTTGGAGGCTTGCGAGCTCAAATTTAAATCTGCCTTAGTGTTTCCATCAGTTGCTAATGTGTTTCAGAGCTGGACTAGCTAGGAGGTTGCAGAAATACTTTTGTAAGTAATTGTATTTGGCCTAAACCCGGAAGGCCTTACAGTCGGGCATGTTGAATGAAATTCTATTTTGAAGCATTATATTGTTGTATTTTGTTGTGGTTGTTGTTGTTGTTGTTGTTACCGTTGGTGTAGACTTGGACTATCCATTTATTGGATCCTCCTAGCCCGCCCTGCATTGCAAGGAAGTGAACAAAATAAGGTGGAAGACAAGTTCAAGCTCAAGGCCAAGGATAGAAGACTAACCTAAAGTGATCAAGTTCAAAAGAGGACAACACTTCAAGAAAATGCAAGGAAGCAGATAAGGAGAGAAGAAAGATTCAACATGCAATTACAACATGGATAATCCTTCAACAAGGCAAAAGGAACTTGATACATTCAAGAAGGAGACTTAGAGGATTCAATATCAAGCCTTTGTCAAGCAAGGACGTGGATAAGTCTGGATTTAAAAACAAGAAGTCCATGGACAAGTTCAAGTTCAATTTCAAACTCAAGGACATTCATGTGTCCCTATGCAAGGCAACTTTCCACTTGATTAAATGCTTGAAGAGTAAGGACTATCTTATAGGGAGATCAACTTGTCCCTATTCACATCCATTTTCCATAAGAAATAGGATTCATTTCAAGGACAAGTTGATAGAGACTCTAATTTAGGCTAACGGGTTCTGAGTCAAGGAGGTAGTGGATAAAGGTATCAAGGATATCCCAAACAATGGGAGAGGAAAACTTCACCACTCCAAGAGGATCAAGGACAAGATTCACAAGCAAGTAAAATGAATAAGTCACACAAATCAAGAAGATCGCCATGGAGATAAAGACAAGGAATTCCAAAAAATGAAGGCCCAAGGGCAAAGAATTCAGCTACCACATCTAGGAGAAAGAATTCCAAGAACAATGAAGAATTCCTAAGGATAAGGAAGTGGAATTAAAATAAAGATTACAAGAGAAAGAAGCATACATATTCTTAAGGATGAGTTGTTGGATGATTAAGCATCTTCCTATTGGTTCTCCTACTTATGAATTTTCTCATTGGCCTATAAGGTTGTCTTATTGTTATTGCCTATGCATTTAATGTTTGTAGCAACCCTAATTAAGGTTTTCTCTGAGTAAATCTAAGTAATTGATTTCAAATTGATCCTAGTCGTTCATTGTATTTGGGGCTCCTATATAAACCCCACTCCTATCATTTGTAAAGAGAGATTGTTGGAGAATTGTTACAAATATACTACCAAATTTGCTCTATATTCATTGTTGTTTTGTGCATGGTGAAACTTGTAGTTTTTTAAGTATTGCATGGTGATCTACATTCCTCACTTAGAATAGATTTGTTTTCAAGTATTTAGTTAGAATTTGCTTAGAATAGTTTAGTTGGATAAAAGTAATTGTGAATGAATCTTTGTTTGATTCAGTCATAGACCAAACCACTAGTTGCTTACTACTTATAAATCTTGTCCTACATGTTTGAATTATATTATCATGAATTTAATTTCAATCAGTACTTGCTCATTGATTTGCATGCATCCATAGATGAGATTAATGAAATGGTAGTAATTTGAATATCTTTCGAACACACCTTAGAAAATTGCATTAGGTGGGTGGAGTTGATGACAAGACTGCATCTAGTAGTCACAAAGATATTCACAATTCTTTGCATCCTTGAGTATAAGTAAAGTAGTTTAGAATCATAAGTCTAAGTTCATTGCATTTCATTACATGAGTTAAAAGTTAAATATTTTCATTGCACATTGTGAAGCCATATCATCTAAGGTCAAATTGACATAATCTTAGTAAACTAACCTAAGTCCCCACATGATATTAACATATTATATTATTATCACTACATGAGTATCCACCATTGAGAAGGACCTTGGAATCACCTTTATGATCTTTCATTGCCATCTTTAGCATAAGTGGTGTTTTTATTCAAGAGATGATTCAATATTTCAGTGTTTCTTCCTAAAATCATGAGTGTTCTATCCTACATGTTGTAAGGGTATAAAACTCACACTAACAAAGCCTAATAGCAATATAATTATTCTTGACAAAGACATATTAGAATGAATTTCAATCAATAATAATATATTCTTGTCAAGTTTTTATTTTTATTTTTTGTATTTATATTGATTTATTTAAGAAATTTACTGCACTAAGAACGCAGAGGAAAACTCAACTACACTCCAACAAAGGAATTCAACAAATATTCAGAAAATATTTAGTGGTGTGTCTATCTCCATATTGAAATCCATTCCTTGGATTGTGTGCTGGACAGTTGTGAAGCATCAGAGTACATCTTTTAAACCTGTTTCGCAAGATTGGAATGACTCTGTTCGAAATTATTGATCTGTCTTGATTACCTTCAGATGTCGAGGTAGATCCTTACTCCCCAAAGGTGAATCCTAGGTCTCTTAATTCATCATACTGAACAGCAGTATAGTATGATTTATTGCTGTGAGACAAATATTAGCTTCTGGAAACGTTTTAGTTTTAATGTCTCTTCAATTTCCACCTAAACAGCCTGTTTGTTTGGAAATTGGGGAACAGGGCTATTATCTCAGCAGCATGTTTATTGACGCCATGGCCTGGTGCAGAATAGGAAGGTTTTTTTTTCAACGAGCCCATAAATTGATATGCATCCTCCATTTCGCCATTGCAAAGCTCTTTTAATATATAACTTGGAATGACAGATCACGCAACCATGGAAAAAATTGTGACTAAAGATAGATATGGTTCACATACAAGCATTTAAATACATAAACTGAAATTTCAGACCGGGAAAAGCTATTCATGCGAAACTCTAAATAGACATGTTGCCTGTGAATAGCAGAATTTGCTATTTATGAAAACACCAAGGGCACGGGGATTTAAATAAACACCACCTACATGTTCTCCAATCAATTAGATATGCTTTCTACAAACCATATATAACGAATACCTTGACACCAGATTTTTATCTTAAATTTCAAATAAGATTATTAATAGTGATCATCTCAAGTAAAAATACTGAATAAAAAATTGAAAAAACAAGTAGCATTCATGATCTGTTTTAACTTAAGATAGATATGGTCACATACAAGCATTTAAATACATAAACTGAAATTTCAGACCAGGAAAAGCTATTCATGCGAAACTCTAAATAGACATATTGCCTGTGAATAGAAGAATTTGCTGTTTAGGAAAACACCAAGGGCACGGGGATTTAAATAAACACCACCTGCATGTTCTCCAATCACTTAGATATGATTTCTGCAAACCAGATATAACGAATACCTTGACACCAGATTTTTATCTTAAATTTCAAATGAGATTAATAATAGTGATCATCTCAAGTAAAAATATTGAATAAAGAATTGAAAAAACAAGTAGCATTCATGATCTGTTTTAACTGTTTTTTAACAGTCTATCTCAATATAGTTTTGGAAACCCCAAAGTCAACCTAGCCGATGATGAAGTTTAAGTTTGTAACACTCCATCAAAGAATTACACAACATAAGGACAACAATCAGAATCCCTCTAGGTGAACCCAAATGTTTATTTCAAATTTCAAAAGAGATTATCAATAGCAGTCATCTCATGTAATAACACCGAATACAAACTGATAAAACAAGTAGCATGCATTAGCATACAAATGATCTGTTTTAACTGTTTTTTAACAGTCTATCTCAATATAGTTTTGGAAACCCCAAAGTCAACCTAGCCGATGATGAAGTTTAAGTTTGTAACACTCCATCAAAGAATTACACAACATAAGGACAACAATCAGAATCCCTCTAGGTGAACCCAAATGTTTATTTCAAATTTCAAAAGAGATTATCAATAGCAGTCATCTCATGTAATAACACCGAATACAAACTGATAAAACAAGTAGCATGCATTATCTGCTTGTAACTGTTCTCAAACAAAACATATGTCAAATTTGACATTGAAAAACCCAAAAGTACACATACTCAAAGATGGTTTAAGTTTATAATCCCGCAGTCAAAGAATTACATTTACGTAAGGACAACAATCCACGCCCCTCTTAGGGAACCCATTACATAAATAAGTTTGGTCTAGATGCTTTGAAGGTCGTTTTCAACTTTCTTGTTGGTGGCCTAATTTTGCGGTGCACCAAAGGAAATTTGATTTCAGGATCATGAAATTGCTTGGTGTTCTCACGCTTGCAAAGCTTTGCAGGAATAGTCGCTGTCTTGATAATCTGAATGCAGGGTTGTCGCACCCTGTGACGAGAAGCCATCTCATCATACATTTGCTCAACAGCACCATTCAAAGTGGTGTCTCGATATTCCTTGTACATATTATGATAGCCAGTTCTGCTCTGGTAGCGAAGCCAAATACCATAATTCTTGATGGTAGTTGGATGTTTCTCAAAAATCTACATACAAAAAACAGACATATATAACAATGCTCATAAACTGTTACAGCGTGATAATTTATGCCCACAAAGCAACCACGATATTCAATTCAAGAAAATGTGTACCTCATTAATAGCAAGCATTTGTCCATTGCTCTTCTTCACCTTCTTCAGCTTCCTCAGAAAGTACCTTGAGCAAAATAAGAATAAGTTACTTTCAGTTTAAAAAAGTAGGATTCCTATAAAAGACTACATATATTGGAAACTATAGATTAGAACTAAGGGGAAACTAAAAGCATCAAAAAATTCATCCAAGCAAGCAATTGGCTTCTTCAGCTATGTACTTGGCCCAGGACTTCAGCAGAATGGAAATGCAGAGACAGAAAAGCTTATCATGGACTTCTGCCTTTGATCGCCTCAATTGCATTATGCACTAATAATACTTACCAGAACTTGGACTTAGCACGAACATCATTTGTAGCCCATAGTTTCATCCTGTAGATCTTAGGATTTTCATCAACTGATGTTGGCAGCGCCCGCCCAACAACCTGATACTGATGGAACTGTCCACAGAAACACAAAAAAAGAAAAATGGAGTCAAACTCCTGGAAGAAAGATAAAAGAGCAAACCTCACCATCAAAACATGGTGTCATCAAAGTATTTGCTCTCAATTTAGGTGCAAAAAGCTGGTTGACAAAGGTCAGCCGTTAGCATATTAGTATATTACAGAAAAAGAAATCTGTATAGCCTAAATACTTCACAATCAGTTACTGTATGTCCAAAATGAAAATGAAAGGAGTTTGTAAAATGGTAATTGGCCTTTGATGCAATGTCATTTTTTTGCCTTGACTAAAGACAACAGCAATAAAAACTAGTGAAAGAGATATTGCTGTAGACCATATTTTGCATTTTAGACTGACTTGTTTGATATTTCAATAACGGACAGCTATATAGAAAATAAAAACCACAGAAAAAATTTCAGATTTACAATGGTACAACCAATGCAGAGATGTTTCTTTAGAGTGACAAAAAAACTCTGAACAGAAAAACAAATTATCATACGGTGCTGAAAAATCAAAGAGGAGGCCTTTCAGCTCTCAACAAACAGGCAAGGAGGCCTCCAGCAATAAGAAGGCATTTAAAATAACACATAATTTCATAAAGCATAAAACCTGGCACAATGTAACAACAGTCTACACATAAGAGCATCACATGATATGTAAAGTCCCCTTTTGAAATAGGATTTAATAATAAACAATAATACTAAATTTAAAATATAAGAGAATTAAAATAAAATTTAAATTAAAAATATAAAAGAATAAAACTAAAATCTAACATAATTAAAATTTAGTTAAGTTAATGAACAGCCAAAAGGCATGAAATGAAAAGTTGTGACTCCCTCAAACATGAGACATAAAAAGGAGAAGAGAACTTCGTTTGAAAGGGGACGAAAGGAAGGAAGAGAAAATGGAAATTGTGAGCCAAGTAAAAATTAATGGAAGAAGAAAAAGAAATGAGAAGCAAATAAGGATGTGACTCTTTCAAAGGGCAAAGTTATGAAGGGCAGTAACTTTTCAAAGAGTGACAATTATAAAGGGTGTGACTCTTTCAAAGAGTAGAAATGATGAAAGATTGTGACTCTTTAAAAGAGTGGTGATTGTGAAAGGTTGTGAACATTACAAAGGGAAGCCATGATGAAGAAAATGACTCTCCCCCACATTGGAAGATATAAAGGCGGGGAGGTTCCAACTGAGGATAGCATCCAAGAAAGAGGGGAATATATTATTCTCAAAAACAACAATGAAAAGTGGTGACTCAATTCTTATGAAAGGTGGAGGCACTTTCACCAATAAAGAAGATTTCATTACAAGCATTGAAGGACTTATCAATCAACATCCTTCATCCATCAATCATTAATCCCTCGAGAAATCAAGCAAACAATCAAACAGCAAGATCAAGCAAACAATCATCAAATCCACATCAATCTTCACTTCATCATGGGATCAAGAAAACATAAAATTCAGCAATCAAGCATCACTATCAAAATCAACATTTATTCAATCATCATCCACCAATATCTCAAACTAGCTAACATCATATTGTCACTCTTCAATCATCTAATCACAATTACTTAATCATAATTCACCAATACCTTGAAATTTGAATCATCAAATCAAAGGAATTCATTCAATCATTCAACAACAATCGAATGAATATCAAATACAATCATATCTACAGCAAGGCAATCTGTTATAAACACCTAGATTTGTGGTATGAAGAAGTGGCTATGCAATATATTTTTAATGCAGTAAATGAATGCTTGAAATATCCCTTCCTCTAAATTTAATTACAACTTATGCAATAATCAAATGTTTATTGAAAGGTTATTAAACTACATCAGATTTGGCTTATTATTCTTTCCCTCCAAATTCAAAATTTTAAATAAAAATAGATAATCTGAGGGTACACCCACATTGACTCCTACTTGGCTTATATCATACCACTGACCTGGTAAGGATGATATCAATTATTTCAGACCTGTAGCTGACCAGGCGCCAGCCTCTTATATTTGCTGCAACTTCAGAGACTGTGAATTATACTTGTGCTGCCGTCACCCAACCTGGAGACCAAAAGATGTTCTATATCCTTGCGAACTGTTCTATGAGACTTTCAAACTACTGCAGAGAGGTTCTATATCTTCAGACAACTGCTATTCATCTCCAGACTGTGATGCGCTAGAAGGTATTTCACACCATCTCACTACCTTGGTCGATCTTGAATACTTCTGGGGTGACGTCCAGTCCACAGGGTTTTCGTCCTGGAAGAAGCTTAGAAACTTGCAGAGATAACAAATAAAAAATCAGAATGCCAGCCGATCCCTCCCTTCACCATATGTGATTCCTCTAATAGGCTCAAGCGGCTCCAAAAAACAGCCTTTCTGCTTTCTTCTCATCCTTGCTTGATACATTAGAATCTTTCTAAATTCGCCCCCATTCATCTGGCTCAAGAAGTAACTGAGTCGAAGCTAGATAAATCACCTCTATTTCAATAAGGTCCCACGACAATGACTAAATAATAGGGAAATAGGTAAAAAGTGAATAATTAAACATGTTAAGAAAATTATAAGCTTGGGCTCTTAATTTAATTATTCGACCATTACCTTAATTAATTGTATCATTCTAGCCTGGGAATGAGACAAGCTAGAATTTGACTTCTTATTGCCTGTCATTGAAGAGGGGACATTACATTGCTTGAATCTCATTACCTATGCATTTATCAAAAATGTATTTCTGAATGCAATAAGCAAGGAGGGAGAACGGCCAAAGATTCCTCGCTAGGTATACCACCTCATAGAGATGGTTAAGGACCATGAGGCCAAGGAGGATAAGATCCTGCTCTTGGGCCTAGGGATTGAAGGTCATTTTAAGGGTACCCTATTGTACCCTCCCCTGCCAACCCCACATTGATCAATTGTTGAAGTGAACTAGAAGGTATCCTCAATCATGAGAGGTAAGAGGTTGACATGATGGAGAAGAACGGCGTAAAGATCTCACTAGGTAGATCACCTCATAAAGATGGTTAAGGACCATGAGGCCAAAGAGGACAAGGTCCTGCTGTTGGGTCTAGGGTAGAGGATATTTGGGGGCACCTCATCATGTCTTCCATCAGAACACTCCTTATGGTTGAACAACCACATAGTCATTTAGATTTGTTATGTGAATTTATATATTTCTTTACCATAGAATTGGACGTATTTCATGAGTTACACCCACATTGTTATCTAACTTGGTTGCAGGTTTCCTAAACATACATATCTCATCTTTTTCTTAAGTAAGGATTATATATCTAACTATATTATGCTCTTTATCTCATTTGGATCTGTGAATTTACGGAAAATTACAAGGTGATCCAAGAAAGGGACATTACATGAATGGTTTACAATAACAAAGGACCGAGGAATAAACAGAAAACGACACCCTCATTGTACCAGGATTCAATAAGTAACTGATCTTATATATAAGTACAACTATAATATTCTACTGGGCCACATGTAAAAGGAATATTCTTAGAGCAATACTCTAAAATTCAACACATTGCTACATCTTGATGCAAGGATAATAAAAAAAGCTAAGTTGTCAATGCAAAATTTTGTAATAAAGAATATCCATCCTTGGCAATAGAAAAGGTATACTAAGAATTAAAACAATCTTGTTTGAAATTATGATGAAAAGTGATGAAGCCTAAGCAACTAAACTCGGAAACCACAAAGAATATGTGTCTGGCGTTGGAAATGTATAAAACTTACAATGTTCAACCAGGTCATTCATAAAAGACATAGAACAAGGCCTCGAAACTCAATGCATGGCTACTGCTTGATGCACCCAAGATTGAAGTCACAAACATGGCATACAAAATTTTGAATCAAAAAAAGGTAAATTATCATTGTAAGGAATAAGTTCATGGAAACAGATGAGTAAGTTTCTGTTTTACAAATAGTCAATTCTTGCTTGGAACTATGATAACAAAGAACAAAAGCCTAATAAAAAGATGAGTAAGTTTCTGTTTTAAAAATGGTAAATTCTTGCTTGGAACTATGATAACAAAGAACAAAAGCCTAATAAAATTTTGAATCAAAAAATGTAAATTATCATTGTAAGGAATAAGTTCATGGAAGCAGATGAGTAAGCTTCTGTTTTACAAATAGTCAATTCTTGCTTGGAACAATGATAACAAAGAACAAAAGCCTAATAAAAATATGCCCTCACTTGGACAAATCATATTTCCTCAACCTAAGGGGGATACATAAAGGACTTAACTCCCTCAACATGAGGGCAAAATAATAATTATACAACAAAGCTCAATAAAAAGTAACCCCTCAAACAGATAAAACATGCTCACTCCATTTATAAGTATTAATCAAGGGCTTAAACCCCTCCAAGTAACAAAAAATTACCTATACAGGATTTTCACTCAATAAAATTTGACAAAGCTTGAATGTCTGTCATCATACATTTCAAATGCTTTAGTATTGCATTGTAAAACTTCTGGCAGAATACTGTTATAGATAATTATTACTTATTAATTATTGTGAATAAATGTAACAACTAAACATCTCTTTCCAATACAAACAAATGACCTTTTAACTTTTTTCAAAAATAAATTTCTAATAATTTCTTAACAGAGATGCACCAAGGTCCCAAAATATGCCAGATACTTGAGTTTCAAGATTTCTCTAAAATGCAAAAGACAGAGATAAGAATCTATGGCTTTCTAAAGATTTTGAAAACATGTATCATGGGAAATTATGCAGAAAAAAATATTTAAGTTCTTATTTTTATTAATATTATATATGACATTACTATTAGGCCTGTTGATGGGCCTAGCTGGGTTGATGCAGTGGTTTTGGAGAAGCAGAACAAGAAGTATGAAATCCTGGAAGAGGGATGGACCAGGTGAATTTCATTGGGGCATTGAAAGGCAATCCGGGCCCTTCTGGTGCAGGGTTTGAGGCTCGCGAATCAGTCGGGGCAAAAATCACTCAAGGAGGCTACAAACAATGAAGCAGAGACTCAAATGGCACTAGTGGCAACATCAATGGCCAAAAAAATTATCAGATAAAAAAATCCATTTGGAGGGAGATTCTTTGATTATTATTAATGCTTGCATGGAACTTAAATAAATTTATAAAACCAATATGCAAAATGCTTAATTCACTTTAATCTGTTAAAATTTCCCACTCTCCAATCAGGAAATGAGGTGGCAGACATACTTCCCAAATGGGATGTGTATCATTTAACAAGGACATTATGATTGAATATTGGGGAAAAATAGAGATTGAGACCTTGGCAAGGAGATATGATGTATGCTGCCACAAAGCTTGTATCATGATTTTTTCAGCAAAGGTGTACAAAAGATGTGAAGGATGAAGTTACTTGTATTAATGATGACCATCAATTCCCGAGACATGCTAGGATTTAAGGAGGGCTGTGGGTGGTAATCGCATAGTAGAATTTAAAACTTGGAGTTGGAACTGTCTGAGAACTATGGAGGCAGGCTTTAATCTAGTAATGGTGAATCAGCAGCTAGCACTTTTGGGTGGGATTCTGAAGAGAGGATGAAAGGAGTCTTCAAGATACAAGACTTGGTTTTCGTCCAAATTGTGGATATCTGGGGGAGAAATTTATGCGGAATGCACACCGCTATAGAGTTAGTGCAGACATAGTGTCCATGTTTTTAGCCTGGAGCTTAGAATTATGGACTAGAGCTGAGGTTGAATGGGTGATGAGAGAATGCATTGAGGAAGAATGGTTGGTAGGTCTCCCGTCTCTGCTTACATCAGCAGTCCCAGGAAAGGGATTTAAAGTGGGTGAGGGTGACTAGAGGGAAAAGCATGAAAGCGAAGATGTATTCTGACCGTTCATTGTTTGGACTTTGGAGCACGAGAAGTTCGATGGAGGAGCAAAGGACAGAGGCGCAGGTGGGTTGGGAATCACTTCTGGAGTTCTTGCATAAGAAGGAGATCCTTCTGTGCATGGAAGCGGAGTTGAGCAAGCGAGGAAAGGGCGGGCCAATCTATGAGGCATCTGACCACTTCCTACGGAAACCCCCGTATAACTCTTTTTGCCATCACTTAGTCATATTGTGATGTTCTTCATTTTTTTGTAACAAAATCTATGGAATGTAACATGGATATCAGTAAAATAGAAAGCTGGCAATTCCCTTGGTTGGGAACCGTGAGCACCATCTGAAGCACAATGGCATTCTTAATTCCATGGATAAAGAATTAAATATCATTTCAAATTGCATGCCTCATGAAAAAACATAAAGAAAAAACTAAATATTTTAATTTCTTGTTTTATTACTGATTTTATATACAGGTTAAACAACCTCCTGCAGTAACTTGTTTAAACTTTACACCTATTTTTTGTCATTTTACCACAATCACTCTTTTTCTCTATCCAGAAACTATGGAATATCATACAAAGGTCAGTGCGAAGGCAGCGACTCCCTTAGAACATGTGTGCATCATCTGGACCACAATGGCATTCTCAACTGCATCCATTTCAAGGAAAGACTAGTTGCAAATCTTGAGAACAGATGTTCTCTGGTTTCATTTATTTCACATTTTGAAAGGTGTCTCTAACTTTTGTCATAAAAGACTCTGTATGTTTCCAATATATAGTGTAGGCTCTACAAACTATTAAAAATTTCTCAAAAACAATTTGGGAATGTCATCATAATCTACAAATGACTTTTTGGATGAAACATTATTTTTACAGCCTGAAAAGAAATTCTCAAAAACTGTTTGAAAATAACCAAAAATGGCCTTTTGCACTGCATTTATACCATTTGGAAATATTCCAAAGATGTAAAAAGATCCCCACATTAAAAAGCCCTTTTGCCTAGGCTTGTAGCTGGTAGAGCGATTGCAGTTGGCAATATTTCTTTATAATCCTTGTAGAAATGCTTCCTGCTAAACTATTTCACTACCTAGAAATGAATGCTCCTATATTAAATGAGCACACCTGTAGATTATCTAGAAATTCTCATTGAGAGATATTAACTAAAATATATTTGTTGTTTGATACAACACTGTAGCTATAAATGCTTGTTCAATGTTTAATTACAACTATATACTTAATTTATTATATATACTCAGGCGCCCATTTGAAGCAGGCTGAGCTGCCAGGTACACCTGAGTGCCCAGCCGCACCTGAACCTGTTCAGTCCAGGTTTGGATCTCAGAACAGGTCTAGCCTGGGGGAGGTGTATCCAGGCCTGTGCATTCACCCCGACAATGTCTCAGATGCACCGATACTGTGCCTAGGAAACGACCTGTATGCACTGATTATGATAGTCAACATAGTTGAAGGATCATGGCCTTGTCTGCTAAATACCACAAACCATTTTGCATCTTATAAATGTATTGTTGGGACACTTCAGATAGAGACCACTAATTTTAACCTTTATTTCTTCTAAAAATAAATCTTAGATTTACTGAGACAAATCATTGTGTCTTCATCATTTTTAATGAGAACTGCAGATAGGAGGAAATCTATGAATATTAATTGCTGAAAAAGCTTCCATGGATTGAGGCTGGGATAGTCTAGAAAAGTGGAAATTAAATAAATGAACTGCTCTTACCAGATAATAATAAATATATTATATGTGTAGGTGAATCAACAAAAATGCGGTTAATATAGGGATAGTTGGTGGAGAATGCAGTGTGTTTGTTTATATGTGGCATTCAAAGGGTGAATCAAGATCAGTAAGATATATTGATGAGTAGGTTACAGATTATAGCAATGATGTAACAACAACAATATATAATATTTAACTAAATAAATACAATGTTGATTATTCTGAAGATAATACGAAACAAGGGAAAGTTTTTGGAGCAACAAGATAGGTAGATTTGTAGTCAATATATAGAATTTCAGTAATATTGACAGGATCCTATAGTTTGGCAGTCAGATAGGGAAATGAAATGAACCAATAAAATAGAACATTAGGCTGAAAGCACTCCGAATGGAATCTAACAGGACTATTAGATGCATATCATAGCTGTCAAGAAAAGGATCAAACAATACATCAATGTGGCTTCCGTAGCAAAGCTTCAGGTCTAATTTGTTGCGAGACATTTTGAAATTGACTGATAATCCGCAACCAGTTTTGCATCCAGCAAATCTGACAGATCAAAGCCAGGGACATGAAGTGTGCAAATTCACAAAATTGAAACCTCTTGGCCTTGGTGTTTAAGTCTAAAGTACAGCTATTTACTAATAAAAGGAATACTATAATAACCTAAGTTGCCGATTTGGATGCGGATGCAAGATTCGGGTGCATGGATGCGTGAAAATTTATTTTAGGGGATGCGGATACGTTTCCTATATATGTGTGTGTGTGTGTGTGTTAGACATAATATATTTGTTAAATTTATATTAAATACTTTAGATTTGTTCAATTTTATATGTAGCTTAAAATCTAAATTGAGTATTTTAAACTATGACAATTCAATTTAAAAATGTTAATATAAAAAATTATAAAATAAAATAAACCGATAGAAAATGTTAAAGGTTTTAATAGCAATTTAGTTTAATTAAAATAATATTTGATATTTGTAATGTTTTAAACATGTATTATTAAAAATTTATAATACACCATTAAAGTTTATAAATGAAGAAAATTTGTTAACAAAATAAACTAATAGATCATATATGTTAGTTAAATTAAAGGTTAAACATTAATTTTTTTTAAACAATTTAAAAAGGCTAAATATCTCTAGTTGAATTCCCATTGTTTTCAAACCTTTCTTATAATTGAATTCAGTATTGTTTTCGAACAAAGTCCACAAACCCTACAAATTCTACGGCAACACATCTTGAGCAATCGAAACCATATCCGCTTTTGCATGCATCCACTTCCGCATCCTAGGGCTACGTGAGCGCATCGATAACTTCGATAATAAGACATCAATTCAAAATAGTTTCTACAACCTTCAAAACCCTAGTTAGATCTAGCCATCTCTAGTCTGACAATGCTTGTAAATAAACAATAGAAAACATGATCCTTCAATATTTTTGATAGAAATAAGAAGTCAATTATACATGTCTACTTCAAAAGAAAATCGTTCAATAGGTCTAATTTGTTGTGAGACATTTTGAAGTTGACTAATAATCCACAACCATTTTTGTATTCGGCAAATCTCACAGATCAAGCCAGGGGCATGAAGTAGGCGAATTTCACATAATTGAAATCCCTAACTTGGCATTTAAGTCTAAAATACGGCAATTCAATAATAAAAGGAATGCTATAACTAGATCTCAATTCAAAATGGTTTCTACAACCTTCAAACTACACTTTGATCTACCCATGTCGAGTCTAATAACAATGCTTGGATATGCAACAATAGAAATCAAGGTCCTTCAATATGTTTGATAGAAAGAAGAAGTCAGTTATACATGTTTTCTTCAAACGAAAACCAAAAACCATTCAATATTTTTGAATATAAATAACTTAAGATACCGGGTCCGGCCCCCTAGCCCCCTGAACCAGCCATGGTTTGAAGTTGAACCAGTTTATGGTTCGAGTGCGGTCTGCTTGTGGGTTTGAATAAGGTCTGGCCAAAAAACAACTGGTTTAAACCAAGCCAACCACAGTTCAGACCTGGGCAGACCCCAGATGAACCAAAGTGGACCCGCGGTCAAAATCAACACCCAGTCAACTTTTTTTTGCAAACTTTTTTTTTTCGCATCCACAACCCTAAAAGGTGGATTCTAAAGAAGACTTACGTTGGCTTCTAACTTTCATTGTGGAGTGCAAATAGGTTATTTTCTCTTGAGGTGGAGCAAATAGGTGGTTGAGCAAGAGTTTGGTTATGCAAGGAGGAGGTGGAAGACTGATTTGTGGATCTTCATCAAGTGTTTGTGCCTCATTCCTACACCTTTGCAAGCTCCCAATGAGTGGAAGAGGTAAGTTTTTTTTTCATTTGATTTTGTTTTTGTTTAAGTTTTTAATTTTTTTCATTTCTCCTTCATTGTCCATAAGATCTACCTTGTTTTTAAAATTTTCCATTGTCTAGTTTTTATTTTGAATATGCATAAAATTTCTTGCCATAGGAACTACAATGGCATCTACCTCCTCTTCCATAGGAAATAGTGAACAACAAATAATAGATCCAAATTCTGATTCTCCTTTTTGGAAGTATGTTGATATTATAAGACCCCTTGGAAATGTCAAGGTTGTGATAAAGAAAGAAATAACTCATATTATCGGGTGGTAGGCCATTTGTGTGGATTCCCTAGAAGAGGAGTCATGAAATGGGTTGGAAAAAAAATTCACCTATATCAAATGAAACAGTATTAAAATATATTGCGAAGCATGAAGCAATAGAAGAGAGAGAAGCACGTAGACAAAATACAACCATTGGCACTAAAAAACAACGGGAATGCAGCCCCCCACTACAAATATTGTGCTAGAAGACCACCCCTTTTATACTATCGCAGTTGAGCCTAAAACTAAAACTCAAGCACCCATTACACGTAGAAGAAAGGGACTATTGGAAACTTCATTTGGGACATTGCCAACATTGATGTAGCAAGATGCTTATATGCAAATGGGCTGCCTTTCAATGTTGTTCACTCCCGATACTGGAAGATGTTGAAAAGTGTCAATGAAGCTCCAAGAAGGTATAAGGGCCCCGGTTATGAGAAAGTACATCCCAGCTTGTTGGATAGAGAGGTCAAAGGGATTGAGGGTGCATTGAAGCTCGTAAGGGATTCATGGATTAAGATAGGGGTATCGATTGTTTTAGATGGGTGGAAAGATGCAAGAAATCATCCATTGATCAATGTCATAGCGGTGTCCCCTAAGGGCAATATTTTTGAAATTCGTGGATTGTGAGGGGCAAGTAAAGGATGGGCCATTTATTGCTCATATTCTCATCTCTACCATTGAACAAGTGGGACCTAAAAACGTTGTCCAAGTCACAAAAAACAATGCAAAGAATTGTAGAGTTGATGGTTTATTAGTTGAAGAGTGATATTATTATATCTTATGGACACCTTGTGCGATCCACCTACTCAATCTTACACTACAAAAGATTGGGAACAAAATTGGGTGGATCAAAGTATATGCAGAGGTTGAGGACATCCAGATGATTGTCACAAGCCACCACATGACTCAAAGAATTTTCAGAATATTCTCACACTTGGAGCTATTGAAAGTAAGTGAACTTGAACTTGAAGTAGTAATTTAATTTTAAAAAATAAAATTAGTATTTTACGTTTTCTGATTTTCATAGTTTGATTGTCTAATGTGTATTCTTTTTTAAAGCTTGTCTCTAATAGTTGTATTTTTTTGCTCTAATTTTTGTTACGGGTTGCTGAGACACATTTTGCATCAAACTTAATCATCTTGAGACGGCTTGTGAAAGTGAACGTGGTAGTTTGCAATTTGGTGATCAGCAATAATTGGTCTATATGGAGGCAAAGCAACACTGAGAGGGCAATGAGAAGTAAGCAAAGGATATTGGATGACTCATGGTGGGAACGTGAGTGGAGCATCTACTTAAGTTCACCGAGCCCATTATGAGTGTGCTTCACTACACTGACATGGATAGGCTTTGCCTTGAAGAAGTGTATGATGGCATAGACTCAATGCTTGAGAAAATGAAGCAAAT
Organism: Chamaecyparis obtusa; assembly: GCA_027943335.1. NCBI lineage: Eukaryota > Viridiplantae > Streptophyta > Pinopsida > Cupressales > Cupressaceae > Chamaecyparis > Chamaecyparis obtusa. The sequence continues at coordinate 44,665 of BSBK01000024.1, read as the reverse complement.
CATAAATGATAAAGAGCAAGATCCCAAGGAGACCTTCCAAGCAATTGTTGTAGAAAGATGGAACAAGATGATCACTCCTCTAAATTTGCTTGCCTATGCATTAACACCGAAATATTATAGCGCCCAATATCTTGATATACCAGGAAGGCCGCCACCATATAGAAATTTAGAAATGTCTGATGGGTACAAGGCAGGCATTATTTTATAAGATTAATAATTTTATTTTAAATGTTTACTTTGTCTTGTCTACATAGGTTGCTAGTTCATTTGCACCAGAAAGAAATTGGAGAACATATTATTTCATCCACCCAATAAAGCGCAATAGGTCGCAATCAAAAAGAGCGGAGAACTTAGTATACGTGCATTCCAACTTGCATCTCCTCTCACACAAGCATAAAGAATACAAAGAAGGGGAGACGAAGATGTGGGATTTAAATGCAGAGCATGCAGACTTGGATGCTTCCACTTCTCAGCTTGCACTTGCTGAATTGGAAGAATTTAACAGCAATAATGTTATTGGTGCAGCTGATCCCGTTGCCCTTAGCACTATTTGTGAATCAACTATGCCAACAAAGAAGAAGATGATGATGATGATAACGAAGAAGAAGAAGAAGAATAAATTATTAATCCATTAGTTGAAACTTGAAACAATGATACTTGAACTTGATGTTATGATTTATCATTTAACATTTAAATGTTTTGATGTTGAACTTGAAGTATCTGATGCTATTATGGTATGATCATGATGCTATGATTACAAGTTTATGGTGTTTTTGTTGTTTATATGATATTATGTGACATTCTAATCTTAATTCATGCTTACAGGCTGCATAAATATAGATAAATATTAATTTTACATGTTTTTGTACTAACGAATCCAAACCCCATTTCAAAATTTTGTCATACCAGCAGACCAGTTCTTTTAAAACCTGAACCCGAACCTGCAACCTAGTAGATAACCACTAGAAACAAAAATGGACAAGTAGAAGTGAAAACCTGATCAGTAATCTTCCAAGTAACAGAGAAGTGGGGTAACTCTTTCATTATAAGAAAGAAAGTCTCACGAGTCTCACTTTGCAAATCAAATTCTAAGGCAACCTAAAAGACTCAGCTCACATGGGTCAAGGCCCTAAGATGGTTAACACCTATGTTGACAATACCCATTTTGATGTCAAACCCCTTACTAATTGCTGATTCTAGTCATATTAGGGTTATGTCTATAAATTATAACAATGTCAATCTGAGAACAGATGTAATGCACATCCTACAAACAGATTTCTATATGACGCAGATAAATATTCCGTGACCACTGAATATTTTGGCTCCCAAGACTCCATTGAAAGAGTTGTTAAGATAAATGGCACCAATCATATCCTTCACAGGGAAAAGCCTACCAAATTCACCTATCAGATGAATCTTGTAGCAATTAAATTAAAAATGCCGACATTTCAGAAGAATCTTGTAACAATTAAATTAAAAATGTTGACATTTCAGACGAATCTTGTAACAATTAAATTAAAAATCTGGATATTTATTACAGATTACAACAGGAAGGCTTTTAACTATACCACCACTTCACCTGCTACCCGTGAATAGGAAATTCCTCTTTGCTCAGAAGAAGTATAAGAATAAAAAGAAAAAAATGGGATATTTGACAGGTCTTACTAGAGTTGTGAAATCTTTAAAAACAAAATTTATCCTATTAGATTTCTAAAGTCTAGAACCCCCTAAACCGGCTAATCTATAAAACATGTTTTGAGAAAAAGGAGTTACTATATGCTAGAGCAACCAAACATATTTTCGTTTCATCTCGCCGAAAGGAGAAAACAGCATACGAGAAACTCTATCCCATTGAGCAGAAAAATAAAGGAAATAACAGAAGCAAACTAACCCTGTATTTCACCATCGCTGCCTCGTCTCCAACTTTCCACTTCTGCTGTTGCTTCTTCTGATAACTAAAACCCCTACCGTCCCAAGTTCAAGTGTTTTTATCAGTTTAGGGTTTTAAATCCCCGGCTAAATTTATAACCGACCAAATGGCTTTAGTCCCGAGTCCACAAGTTTTATCAAAGTTAGGGTTTTAGATATAGCTGAAACATTGTGTAACCATTTATTTGGAAGGGTTTTAGATTTGAAGGCTTTAGAAATAAATGATAATAAAAGCAATTGTGTAAAATAATTAGCACTTGCATCAGAAGGATGTGCAATGGTTAGGGAGGTATACAAGGTGGAGCATATCATAATATAGACAAATAATGAAGAATGAAGAATGTTATTTTTTGGAGTAACCAATATGAATCTATAATATTTAATTTGTAAGTTGAACATAATGTACTTGTAATAAGAATTGTTTTTGTGGTGTATGAAAATGATTATTGTTGAAAAAAAATGAAAATGATTTTATGACATTTAATATAAGCTAGAAAGATATTCATTATTTAAACTTAAACTCGTAGTGTATTTACAATGTATGAAAAATTATGGTAGAGGAGAGAGTTATCACATTGGTTACATCCATTCGTACGTGTTGAGTTATTTTTTATACAGTTGTCACATTTTGAAAAGCATTATAAGGGTTTTGTTTTAGAACAGATACTACTTGTTTTGTTTTGTTTTGTTTTGTTTTGTGCAATGATGTGGCCAAAAGAGCATGCTACGCTGATTAATTCCTTCGTATTTTCTTCAGCAATCACATTTGCACCAGTATGTCCATATGCTAAGTGCAATTTTAAGCCTACTATATGAGAAGCTTTGTTTGTTTGGCATGATCGTTCAACCATAGTGATATGAGTGATTAGCCATGGGTAAGACTATCAACTCTTGACAAGATATATTAGAGTTCATAAAGGTTTGTAGTTCTTTATTTTGATTAGCTACATTAGATAGTATTATGCATATACTAATAAGTAAACAATGTTAATTTTTTTAAAAGACATACATTGGATAATAAGTGTTCAAGGTTGTTATATACCTTCTATGTTGAAACTTTGTGATAGATGTCATTTATCTTATAAACTTGTACACATATAAGGAAAAAAGAAATTAGATATGAAGGATTGTTATATCTTTGGAAGAGGTTGTATTATTTGAGTAAATAAGTGAAATACAAAATTGTGCAAGAAAGTGTTCTAAGATTTCTAGAAAAAAAAATGTTACCTTCTACATCATGGAATAGGGCTAGTTATTGCAGAAGGCGAGTTCATCGCAATGGAATTGCGCCCCCATGAATGATTGAATAAAGTGTGAGGCAGAAAGGAATGAAAATTGCTTACCTTGTTTTTTTTCTTACAACTTAATAGTTCTTAGAGTCGAGCTTCCTCTTTTTCTCTTATAATTGTGTATGTGTTGTTTTGCATTTTAGAGAATCATTCAAAGGAGAATGTGAGCTGAATGCAAAGGTCATTTAATTTCTTTACTCTAGATATGGTTGTAAATGTTAAAATCTTTGCCTTTATGTTTTTTCAATGTCCATTGTTGCTTTTTGTAGTGTTAGACCTTGGGATTTGTGTTTGGTAATAGCTCATGCCATTGCAAGCAGTATCTATCTATAATTTTATAGAGATACAGACACTATTAGTATACTTTTAGGGCCATCTTGGTTTCAAGGTGGCGCATTGTAAGTATCTTCTAAACACTAATTTCTTTGCTTTTTGTATTACTTTTTGATCCATGAGGATCCTCCACGATCAATCTAAATTGATGATGACAAAAATGATGGTGTTAAATGTTGATGAAAATTCCTTCATATTGTAGAGCTCATCGTGATCTTTGCAATGAACTTTGAACAAGTTCAAAAAAACATCGTATGCAAAAGTTATGACCTTCATAAGTTGAAGGCACGACAAGGGTGCTTTGACATGTGCCAATACATTTAGTTGCCACATGGACCAATCAGGTGTTGTTACGTGGACAAAATGGTAGGTCAATTTACAAGCATAGTAATGGGATTCAAACCCACAACTTGCTCAAAGTAATTCAGTATCTTTACTATTACTCCACATACTTTACACATGCATGGATATGGATATATTTAAATTTAAAGTCGAGGATAAAGTGGCATTTAATGAAAATGTAGATTTGATAGGATTTGATCCCAAAACCTAGCCCACACAAGGAAAGCACTTTGATCAATGTGTCACACATGGGGACATGAGAATTAAATGGGAGCACTTTATATTTATTATGTAGCCCAATGTTGGAGAAGAAGTCAATAGAGATGCTCACATGTGGATTTGAAACCACAACCTCATGGAAATAAGGATATGCCTTATCCATTAAACGAAATGTTATAGAAGTGTTTGAATATGGATGAAAGTGTATTTGAATTATATATTTTAATAAAGTCAAATTAAATGCAATGGCAAGACTTGAACCTGCAACCTTGCCTATATAAGGGCTAAGTATTTTCATTGCAACACACATCTATTTTTGGTAGAGAAGTGCACAAAATTGGTTGTATTGTATTTTATAAGAAATTTTGGAGAAGTAAAGGTTTTTATAGCCTTTTTATCTACAGGGAGAATTTATATAAACTCTAAGTGAGTTTATATCTTCCTAGAAGAATCCAGAAGACTAATTTTGTAGGTTTTTATGTATGAAGGAAATTTGACATATTTTTCATTAATTATAATGGATTAGTTGCACATTTAAAGTGGGCTTGGAGACATAGCCCATAAGGGGTGAACTTTGTTCTCAACTTGCAATGTATGGTCTATAATGCCCCTCCCATAGTTTGATTTTATATATGTTATGATGTCATTTATATTTATGGATTTACTAACCTTGTACCTGCATGTGTATGGATTGTGTGTATGTTTTATATTTTTGTTTGATGTGCCTAATGTGGTTGAGGGACAAAGTCATAGTTACTTGCTTGTGAGATCCACACGATCGATCGATCCCCACCATTGTCTGTTATATATTTATACATGTATGTGCATGCTCGTCTTTTATGCAAGATTTCAGGTACCAGGCATCGACTTCCCCGAATTATCAGGATGAGCATGCCCTATCACAATATCTCAATGGTAAGAGAGGAGAGATAACAAACATGTCCAATCCCAACCCAAGCTGTCATTTGTCCTAAAATAGGAGACGAGTATCTTATTGACTACCTATCTGAATTCATCAAGGTGACGTGAATTTGTGAACCCTTCCTTTGAGCATGATGGTTCTTTTGAATTAGTTGATTTTTAGGTGTTGTAGTCATGTGAGTTTTGTTGCGTGATTTATTTATTGAAAATGAATTAATTAAGATTACTATTATATTAGAATAATTATATCTTGGAAATATCATAATATTAAATGTAAGCATATTTAATTATTAAGGGTTAATTTAAATACCTTTGTTTAATTAAAGGACTTAATTAAAAGTCTAGTTTGGAATAGAAGGAGATAATTAATTATTAAATTTAAAGATGAGTTTTTAGCCATAATTAATTTATTTAGTATTTAATTATCAATTGCATAATTATTAATGTGCTAAAATATGAATTGATTATTTAAATATTAATATGCAATGTAAGTTGCACACTCAGTTTTATAAAATTGAATTAGAAATTTGAGTTAAAGTTGAGTTAGGAATTGTTAACTGGAAAAGTGCATATAATTATAATTATAATTAATTAAATATGCAAAAAAATTAATAATTAAATGCAAAAGGAGTTAAGTGATTTTAATGTTGAGTTCTATTTTCTGAATGGGTGTTGCATGTTAAGTCCTGATTTCGGTGATTTCAAGTTAAGTGATTTTTTTTATAATCTCATAGGGGATTTTACCTTGTTTATGGTGTTGCATGTATTGAAACCTTAGGTTGCTTACTTTTCTTTATTAGGAGGGTTTTTTGTCATTATTAGAGAGACATGTTTGCAGGTTTTGGCTCTGAGGTTGAATTGGAGAATTGTGAAAGCTTTGGGAAATTTCAAGGTTGTTGGATTGTTCTTCGTGGTTTTTATCGAGTGGTGGTTTAAGGTAGGGTTTGAAAACCCCTTTTTGCAAATCTTCTTTAGAAAAGCATGTCTTCATCGTGTCTTTTAGATGGGTTGATGATTTTGGAGTGATTGTATTTTATTTTCATTATCCTTGAGAAAAATTGCAAGATTAGATTGTTACAGTTTCATGAATGATAAATATGTATATATTTTGATTGTTTATGAGCATAGTATTTTATAGAAATGTGTGAGTTTTCTCCAATTAGGGTATCCCACCAATCTGAGTATCTGAACCCTTGCTTAGGTTCTATCTTTGCATGCCTTCAAGCAACTCAATTTGATTAGTTTTGCACTCTTTTAAATTCTAGGAATATACCCTAAAAAAAAATTTATATATGTGTGTGTGTGTGTGTGTATTTGCATAATTGGATCTTTTATTATATTAAAAAAAAAAAAAAAATATTGCTTGTTGTTCTGTGCCAGAAAATTTTGAATATTTTTTTTTTCGGTGTACAACCTTAGAATGATCTTTTATGCGATTGTAGTTGATTCTCATCAAACGGTTGACTAATTTGATGATTTGTAAGCTTAGAATGGCTTGTTACGTGATTGTAGTTTTAAAAAAAAATTAAATTGGTGTGTGGGGGGTGATGAGACAATTTATTGTCTCTATTTTGTGATAATCTTTATGTTTTGTTAAAACATTTCCAATACATTCATGGACCTATAACTATGTGAACTTATGATAAGTACTGTTAGAACAACCAAGACTATGGGTAGTTAGATATGACATGTTTTGCTGAACATTATATATAAATTATAGTACTTCATATAGCTACTTTAATCTGTGTTCTAATATTTGGGTAAGAATTGACTAGTTAACTTGTATACATACTGTATGCTACTAACTTGCCAGGAAAACAAGGAATAGCTGGAGAGTGGATCGACTGCATTAAAGAAGAAGTGTTGAAGTTCTAGCTACAACGGAGAAAGACATCACAACACCGAGGATCATGTCGTTACTGGAGAGGAGCCATCATTCTAGAGAATATAGGAAACAACTTTTCTATATTTCCTCAATGCTCATTATTCTGTTGAATCAGTTATTCAGAATTTATTGTACTATGTCATGGGTTGTTATATTTCCTTCTTCTATGGCGAGACTTAGTCAGAACTTACTTTCATGCTTTCAATAAGCGTCAATCCTCTATATAAAGGGATTTGATTGGTTTAGTTGTGTAATGAGAAAATATATATGAATGTTGTGTTTAGCGTAGCAGAGCTACTCTTTCTGTTTTCATGTATTGTTCCATTACTATGTAATCAGTTTATGAGAATATAATGAAAGAGTGATTTTGAAGTATCTTCTGTGTTAGTAGCTAGCAGAAGCCAACCAAGGGGGCCCACTGGAAGGTGGAGTAGATTAGGATAGAGTAGACTTGCTTTCTGTATTTCTTGTACTTTCAAGTAGAAGTTAATGTTTTACTCCTGCAACATTATTACTGTGAATGTTCCTGCAACACTTGCAGAGATAGACATAGGGAACGCTTTGAGTTGTTAAACAGGCTTAGGATAAGTTTACAAGCTTTCAATAGTAATTTTAATAAGTAGTTAGGTGTGCTTACTTTCCTACATCAATAACATAGGTTTCTTTCATGCACTTTATCTTCCTGCATCATAGGTAGTATGACTCTTTGAGGGACTTAGTGCACAAACCATGTTGTCCCATTTCAAGTCTACGTCCCTAGGTTGACAATCTAAATGGATTTCATGATGGGAAAAGTAATCCTTAGTATGAATACATTATTCCTAAGAGAGACAATGGCATGATTATCATTACCTATTGTGAGACTATTCATTTTTGGCATCGTTGCCAGGGATGGTGTCAAATTGAGAACCTTAATGAGTCATTCATTTTTAAGATAGTTTTTTGTTCTTAGTCAATAGTTAGTAGTTGTGAGCTTGCTTCACAAGTTCATTAACTCACTTGCGCGCATCGAAGAAGGTGAGATGTTCATGGAAGATTTCTCCCAAAAGAACCTGTTAAACTGAAAGAAGAATTTGAAGAAATTGAGTTACCATTTCTTGATGCAAGTCCTAAGTTTGCTACATCATCTTCAAGAGAAGGAGATCCTCTTGATCCATTTGACCTTCGCCCTTTTACAGAGATATTAGCCAATTTCCTTGATAGCTCTGATCTAGGACCATCTGCTGGCCAAAACCTTTTGGTTAATAATACTTGCCAGCCACAGTTTCATTACCCAGCACCTCCAGTAATAGCAGCTCCTACCTTTCCATTTCCTATTCCAAGCCTTATCAACAATCCTAATCTCAAGAACATACCTACTTTGGCCCTTCCAAAGTTCTATGGCCTTATTATTGAGGACCCTGACACCTTTTTATTCAAATTTGACATTTTGTGTCAAAGTTTTGACTATAACACTGATAGTCATAAGCTCAAGTTGTTCCCAGTAACATTGAAGGAGTCGACTCTCAGATGGTTCATGGGCTTAGGAGCAAATGCAGTAACTAATTGGGATGGGATGAGATATTTGTTTTTGCATAAATATAAGGAATATTGCAAAGGAGGTGATTTAAGAGGAGATGACATCTTCTGAATGTCACATAAAGAAGATGAGACCCTGGAGGACTACATATCACGCTTCTTATACAATTTTCAAAAGAATCCTCAACATGCACTGCAGGAGGATTCACAAAAGTTAATCTTTTTGAGAGGAGTGAATGATAACTGTCTAGAAGCATTGGACCTTATGGCTGGAGGAGATGTATCTCAGTCTTCTTGGGATGATCTCAAGAAGATTTATTTGAATTATTCCAAAGCAGCAGTAAAGAAGGGCAGAGGATTTCATCCAACACTTGCAAAAGGAAGTGGCTCCAGCATTTCCATGATAGAAATCTCAAACTTGCTGTCAGACTTCAAGTAGGACATCATTAAGGATGTCACTACACACCTGGACACAATGAATGCCAAGAAGAAGCATGCAGATGCGGAGGCACAAGTTGCTAAATATTGTCCCCATTGTCGCAAGCAAAAGAAGGATTGTCAATGCAAGCTAATTGCAAACCTGGAGAATCATCACCTTCCAACTGAGTATTTAAAGATAGAAGGAGAGGACAAGCAAGTATTCTTTGTTGCTCAATGTCGGCCATGGGCCATGAGATAAGGTATGCCTCAAGATCCTTTACAAATTTCAAATCCTTATAATAGTCAGTGGCAAAACTGAAATGTTCAAAACCCTTCTCAGTATACTCAATCTACCTAGAATAATACATGGCCCAATAATCAACAGAACCAGTGGTTTAATCCACAACAACCCCAATGGCCAAAACCTCCAAACCAATGGAAATCACCACAAGGAAATTGGCAACCCGCTAACTAGTGGAGAGGACCTCAACAATGGCCTAATCTGAATCTTGGGTATCCACCTTTGCCACCTCTAGTGAATCCACCTGCAATTACGTCACCTCCTGCAAATACAAGTCCTCAAAAGTAGACACAATTACCTACTCAGCCACAACCAAATCCAAATATTCAACCACAACAATAGTAAATGTATGCTACTAATGCACAATAGTACCCTGATTATGCACTCAACATAGCCGATGTACACCTAAGATCGGGTACTACTTTGCCTACACCTGAACCCCCTCTCATCATGGAAGTGCCAGACCCTCCTGCAACATCAGTACCACTTCCAAAGAATGATTTTCCAAATAAGGTTCCCCCAACTAATGTTTAGACATCAGTAAAACCTCCTTTTCCTCATAGGCTTAGCCTAGAAAAACCTATACCCAAAGAAGACCAATCGTTTGATATCCTTGACCAGCTAAAAAGTATGCATGTCCAAATTCCTCTGTTTCAAGCCATTAAAGATGTTCATATCTATGGAAAATCAATTAAGGAAGCTTATCTCAAAAATCATGGTTGAAAGAAAAAGGATCCCACAACAGTTCATGTTATAGGATAACTAGCTGATATTATGTTGGGAAAGCTTGTAATTCCAAAGTATTATGATCCTGGGAGCCCGGTTGTTACTATTATCATTAATGGTTAGTTTGTAAAAAAATCTTTAATAGACTTAGGTGCAGCCATTAATGTAATGACTAAGGATACCATGAATAAACTGAGTATAGAAGGATTGCGAACTACTCCAACAATCTTGCAACTAGCAGATAGTTCTACTGTCACCCCTGACGGGATGATAGAAGACATAATAGTTACCTTAGACTCCTGAGAATATCTTGTTGATTTCATGATTTTATCACCCAAGGTCAATCTTGCTAGTTACCCTGTTATTTTAGGACATCCATGGTTAGCAACAGCTGAGGCCAACATTAGTTGTAGATCAGGGAACATGACAATTTTAGATGGGCAAGCAACTAAGAAACTAGCATTATACCCTCCAGCTCAACCTCAGCCAGATTTAAGAGCTCCTATATGGCTAGATTTAGGAGATGGAGAAGAAGAGTTGGACTCTGTGGCTCATCTCATGATGTTACATAGGCAGTCTTTTCTGAAGTTGCAAGAGGAAGATGCAGTGATTAGGAACATCCTTAATAATGACTGTGTTGTGATAAAAGACATTTTTGAGAGCTCTGTGTTGGAGTTGTCTACCTACGAGGACCATGTTGAGAACTGTGTTTTACCATAAGAACCCAATATTATCCATCAGTTACTACCATGTGAAGTATTTACTAGTCCTATCTCTGAAGTATCCATGCTTAACCTTACCACTATTGTTAAGCTTTCCAAGGGTCACACACTTCATGTTAATAACAAGTTGCCCTCACAGTAGTTGAAGCAATTAACCAAACTCCTAAAAACACATGAAAAATCCTTTGCATGGGACTATGGGGATATGAAGGGACTGAGCCCCACACTTTGTACTCATAGGATTTATATCAATGAAGGAAGTCTACCACTCCGCTAGCCTCAGAGAAGGATTAACCCAACGTTAAGAGAGATAGTCAAAACAGAGTTACAAAAGCTACTAGATGTTGGTTTTATATATCCAATCTCTGATAGAAAATAGGTATCACCTTTAGTCATAGTACCTAAAAAAGGGTGGTAAATGGATAATCTATGTAGATTATAGGAAATTAAACAAAGCCACAAAGAAAGATTATTTCCCCTTACCTTTTATTGATCAAGTACTTGATACTTTAGCTGGTAAAAAGTATTTTTCTTTTCTTGATGGATATAGTGGATACAATCAGATTAGTATTGCTCCAAAGGACCAGGAAAAGATGACATTCACATGTCCCTGGGGAACTTATGCATATTTTGTCCTACCATTTGGGTTGTGTAAAACTCCAACAACATTCCAGAGGGTTGTAATTAGTATTTTTGCTGATATTTCACATGATTGCATGGAGATATACATGGATGATTTTACTGCATTTGGGGTCACTTTTGAAGAAGCTCTGCAGAATCTGAAGGTGTTAATCAGATGCAAGGAACACAATCTCTCTCTCTCAATAGTGAGAAATATTTGATGCTGATGCAAGAAGGTGTTGTACTTGGATATTTCATTTCAGCAGTAGGAATCCAAGTAGACCCAACAAAAATTAAGGTAATCCTTACATTACCCACACCTACTAAGCAAAAAGATGTAAGATCTTTCTTAGGACACACTGGCTATTACATGTGTTACATTCAAAATTTTAGTCAAATAGCTAGTCCTTTATACACCTTGCTTACCAAAGAGGTTAAGTTTATATGGACATCAGCTTGTGATGAATCCTTCTTGCAACTCAAGTCACTTCTGACAACTACACCAGTCCTTAAAGGCCCTGATTGGTCTCTCCCATTTCACATCTATATAGATGCTTCAGACTATGCAATAGGTGTTGTGTTAGGAAAAAAGCCTAGTAACCTTGAAAATGTCATTTACTATATCAGCAAGAGCCTACATGGACCAGAGTTAAATTACATAGTAACTGAAAAAGAATTACTGGCTGTAGTTTATGCATTAAACAAATTCTGCCATTATGTAACAGGTTACCCCATCTTTGTTCATACTAACCATGCAGCAATCAAGTATCTAATGAACAAACCTACTATCATAGGCAAGTTAGCAAGATGGTTTCTTCTTTTACATGAATTTGATATAACCATTATTGACAAGCCAGGGAAGGCAAATGTAGTGGCTGACTATTTATCCAGAATTTAGAATGCTGACTCAGATGCTACTATGGTTGAAGATACATTCCCTGATGAACACCTATTTCATATTGTTGTAAAAAATCCATGGTATACTGATATAACTAATTACCTTGCAGCTAACAAATTGCCCCCACATTTCTCTCCAAAGGACAGACGAATGCTTGTTGAGAAAAGTTTCCAATTCTCCTGGATTGACAACACCTTATTTTATACTGGTCTAACCAAATCATGAGAAGGTGTGTGCGAGAGGATGATTCATATGATATTCTCCATGCTTGTCATAATGAGCCATGTGGAGGCCACTTTGTAGCCAAGAGGACAACTCTGAAGATCCTGACAACAAGTTACTATTGGCCAACACTTCACAAGGATGCAACTAGCTATATACAAGAAAATATGACAAATGTCAGAGAATGGGTCGTCCCACCAAATCAGATGAAATGCCCTTAAACCCGCAAGTGGTGGTAACACCATTTGATAAATGGGGCATGGATTTCATTGGTCTAATAGATCCTCCTTCAAATGGGAAATCCTACATACTGGTATGCACGGATTATCTAACCAAATGGGTGAAAGTAAAAGACATGTAGCATGCACGAGATCAAAAGGTAGCAAAGTTTTTGTATGAGGATATCTTCACCCGTTATGGAGTGCCAAGAGAACTTGTAACTGACTAGGGAGCATAATTTACATCGAATCTGATCAATGAACTCGTGAAGGAATACAATATCAGGCAATAGAAGTCCAGCCCTTACCATCCTCAAGAAAATGGTCAGGCAGAGGTCACAAACAGAGAAATAGAAGCCATCTTAACAAAAATGATTCACCTGCACTGACAAGATTGGAGTAGCCGACTCATAGAAGCAGTCTGGGCCTACCGCACAACCTGGAAGAAAATCATAGGATTCACTCCATTTGAATTATTATATGGGAAGGTGATAATGTTACCAATTGAATTTGAGCATAAGACATTGCGTACAATGATGGAATTAAACATCAATCTTCCTGTAGGGCAGCAAGAATGCCTTCTACACCTCAATTCCTTAGATGAAATGTGTAAATCCACATTGGAGCTCATGGAGCTGGTACATAAATAATATAAGAGGTGGCATGATTCCCATATTAAGAGCAAACAGTTTCACGTGGGTGATTGGGTATTATTGTATGATTCTAGATTCAAAGAAAAACTAGGCAAGCTACAAACTAGATAGTTGGGACCTTATGCCATTGAATACATCTTCGACAATGGAGCAGTCCATTTGACCACAATAGATCCAGTGCAATTCAAATTAATCATCAACGAACATCAACTACACTTGTATCATCAGCCCCAAACAAAGGAGGACTTCCTGCAACAATTCTACAATAACACTTCAGCAGCGCAATAGGTAACACTTCATGCAGCAGAAGGTGAAAACCTTCTTCCTGTAGCTTCAAAATAGAATGCCTTCAAAGTACGACCATAATAAAACTTCATGTCACATGAAGTCCAATTCTCCATTCATTTTTCCCAATTCTTCTTTCCAATCCATTTCATTTCTCTCTCTTCCATCCACCCACCATCCATGTCATTCACTTTTTCTATTTTTGATGTTTTTAATAAGAGCCATGTCAGCTGACACATGCAACCACTAGCATCGTTTCACTCTCACCACCTTTTATTTAGTGTGTATGGTAAACAATTGCTAGCTACAACTTTTTAAATCTCTACCCACTTTTAGCACATAAATTTTGATAATTATAGTTAGTACTGTAATAAATGTATAATTATGACATTACGTCAGTTCCCCATCCTGTGTTGAATGTGCCAAGTGTGGACACTTGTAATTGTTTAGTAGGGGGCAAGGGAAGTGTATTAAGTTCTAATGTCATTTCTAAGCTATCCTTGTCACTTCCTTGTCATTTAAAAGCTGTACTTAGGCCTTGTTTCATTAAGTTCCTTTATTCTCACACATTTGTCGTACTATAAATCCTGAATATTTCTTGATTTTCTGAAGTTGATGTGACCTAAAAAAGATTATAATTAAACTATGTGGCAACTCGTAGTTAAAGTTATAATTTCCTGTGTTAAAATGCCATTATTATAGTTTCATCCTAAAAAAAACAGAGGAATTGCAAGAGAAAGCTCTGTGGTTTCAAGAAGAGCATTTGGAATTCAAGAAGCAAATAAGGTATTTGCAGAACAAAGGGATTGAAAGATTAACAAGCTATGGTGAGCAGAAATTTGGATGTAGAATATTGGAAACAAATGGGTGGACAACTGCAAAGACGTGAGCGAGTGCATCATGGCCTTTTTCTTGCAAACATTGAAGCAATTAGGAGGTTTAATGCATGTGGTTGGTTGGATTATTTCTTGTAATTATCATATTTTAATGAAGAGGTGGCAGCTGAGTTTATGAATACTTTTGAGGAAGGGCAGGTTATTGTATGGGGTTTAATAGTTGTCATGACAGAAGAGAGAATAACAGAGGTAACTGGGTTACCAACAATTGGGGAACATTACCCCAATGAACATGATGCTAGGTCATCACGAGCCCAGTTTTCCCTTCCAAGTGATCCTCCTCTGGAGATTAGCAAGCAAGGGTGCAAATGAATGTCTCTTCCTCCACCATACAATGGGATAGCAATGCATATTATCAGGTACCTAACATGTGAGGGAATATTTTCAAATTTGCATGCTCATCATTTAAAGTTACTTAGCTACATAAGGTATAGTCTCCCAGTAAATGTCCCTAATTTCTTGTATGATATGCTAAGTATTAGCACCGAGGAGACTCAAAAAGGGAATACAAATTATGTCACCCACCATGCCCTAATTAAGCTACTAGTTGAAAAATCCCTTAAGAATGTCTCTCCCTTAGCATGGTCAGAATTTGTCCACCATAAAACATTGCAACCTCAGGTTGACCCTGCTAAGCAACCCCTTGAAAGTGATGCAGAACCTTCTGAGCTCGTAGTAGAAACAACCACACAAGAAAAAGTACCAGAAATACTCCAAGAAAATAGGCCTTCACATGTTCCAAAAAGTAATGTCCCTACCTCTTCCACAAGGGAAGGAAAATAGAAAATTGGAGAAGAAACCCCCGATCTTGAGAATGAAGTTCAAAACCCTGCAATTCCAAAAAGTAAAAAAAAGAGGTCGAATCCTGTCGCATCTATTCCTGCAGCAGAAAGGCCAAAAGGAACCCTCAAAAAGAAGACTACAAAGGTTGTGAAAACAATTGTGTGGAGAAGTCCTCAAATGCGAGGACAAGTGTCTCCAATTTCTCTAGAAAATCCAAGTGTTCCATTAGAAAAACCTGCCACAGAGCCTTCTGTTGAGTATATTTCTGACAATTCCCCTAAGCAAACAAAAGTGCCTTCATCTCCCCAAAATCTGCAAGAACCTTGTGGTAACATATCACATGATGATCTGGGTGCACCTGAGGAAAACCCTAATGTAAACATTATTGAAGATGTCCAGTTGACTCCTCCACCAAACCCTATTTATTCTCATATGTCTGTTGTGTCTTACAAAGCAACATGGTTTACTGAATATTTTCAACAAGCTTCTAAGGAAAAGAGAAAATAGAGCACCCAGTTGCAATAATTTGGCCCTCAAACAATACAATCTATTATCTTTAGTATATATAACCAGTTTCTCTTTCAGAAAACTTGGTGGAAACAAGAAAGAAAAAGAATGTAGAAAGAAATAGATGAGCAACAAGAGGAGATAGAAGTGTAATACCCCAAAATTGGCACCTAATAATTTCAATCAATTTTGGTGCATTTTCTTCAATTTTACATCTTCAAAGTCCTATTTTACTAGGCAATTTTCTCTCTCCTACCTGACTTTATTTGACTTGATGTCAGTTGCAAAAACCCTAATTTGCATTAATCTCACACTATAATTAATTCCTAAGTATTCGACTTTATTAGCTAAATAATCCCTATGATAAATTAATTTAATTCTAAAGTCCTAAGTGCTTTAAATTAAATTAAAAATCCACCCCCTTTAGCTAATACACATAAAAGGAATTAATATTACTTGTTATTTGAATGGCTTATATTATTTGAACTTAATAATTCAAATATTTGAACGATCACCCATATGTGGCAATAATTCATTCTTTTTAATAAGTAATTCATGAATATTTGTCTCAATTGGGAATGAAGAGTCAACCATTCATTTTCAAGAACCTCTTCATTCCCTCCCCAGGCCTGTCTATATAATGAACCTTCTTCTTCATTCAAAAAAAGGACAATTGTGAGAGTAATTAAACTATAGAAAATTTTAGTCTCAATTTTCATATTTTTAAGTTTTCAATTGCAATTAGCTTAATTTCTCATTTAGTATCAATTGCATTCTCATAGTAGATTAATTTGCTTATTGCTATTAGATTAATCTCATATTTCTTTCAAAGTTATTTTAGATTAACTTGCATCTTCATATTTCTTTTAAGATCTTATATTAATTACACTTCTCATTGTAGATTAATTTCATTATTGTTCATCTTTCAAGCTTTTGAAAATCCTTTGTATTAGCTTGGTCTTATGGTTGTTGGCTCTCGTTCTGAGAGTAATTCAAACACCCCAATTAATTAGACGGCAACAGGTCAAATCGATATAATTGTACGAATGGGTAATTCATACTCAATTTCGTGGTTTGATGATCAAACAATGACTATGTTGTGTTTATAGTTGGATTAGAGGTCCACGTTTAGTTGTATAACATTCTGGCGCCCACCGTGGGGCCAAAAAATTGATTTCTGGCCTCATTGATTTTAATTTTTTTTTGAATTTTGTAATATGTCATACATCCGTACTTCTTTGTGCATGGAAGTTCACGCGAGATTCCTGAGCATACCATGTGAAGTTTTGCTCCTTGTAGTACTCTCTCGCGCAAAATTGTACTTTCTCATGCGTAGTGCATTACTTCCTCGCACGAAGTTTCACTGTCAGACAATTACAATTTCTAGATTTTGCATTTTACTGTTGTTTTTCCTGACATCTGCTTTCTACTGTGATTTCATAATTCTCTGTTTATGTCACAACATAATAGTGGTCTGCAAGTCGCTTTGTCGAAGATCATAAAACTTGCTAATGGTTTTCTTGCAGGATGATTGTCGAAGATCAATTAAAACGTTGTGTTTGTTTTCTTGCTTTCATTCACATAGTCTAATTAGGGCTCCATTAAAATTTCTTAAAGGTCCTGATAGAAAAGTAGGGGAATAGGCTCTTCATTACGTGGAATTGACACCCATAGATGAAACCGAGACCCAAATGTTGCCTGAATGATGGATACTTGGGGAAGCGGGGAAAGGTAGTGAATCTTTAACACTTCTACTTTCCAGGGGATTATGCTCTTCTCTCTTTAAGAGAACCAGAAACCCAAAAGCTTGTGGATTTGGTGGAGTGAAGCTAACTCGGTGATGAATTTGCTTGATGTGTTTAGGTAAGGTGAAGAGGTAGAGAAGTATGCTCTTCTCTCTTTGAGAGAAACAGAAAATCAAACCCTCGGATCCAAGCCAAGTTGTGTCACCTTTAGAGAGCTTGCTGGAAGTTGAACCTCCAGGAATGACCCAAGTGAGTACGCACCTATTGCTGATGATTTTGCCTCACTGTAATAAAGAATGTTTTGTTGAGTCTAAAGACTCCAAAACCATGTTAACTTACTTCTCTTGATTTTGACATCATCTTGAGAAGGCTCTGTCTATTGTACTAAGCGGCACCGCTCCTAGCCCTGCTTGCGAGGGTGTATGACTTTCAGGTGTTGGTGTGGCTGTGAGGCCCTAGCCCTATATCGGGGGCACCGAAGGTTAGTGTGAATGGAAGCCCACTAAAAACTTTCCCTAGTTAGTTTCCTACCTGGTTCACCTCCGAAAGGAGTCATAATCTTTGCGTAGGGAGTGGGAAGAATCTCTCCCATAGATTCCCACCATAGGCATGCACCTGGATGCTTGAAGGTGGTATATGACAATGGCCCTTGCCATAAGGGTAACCTTTGAACATATACTATTGAGTCCTTGGAAACACCAAAAACATGGGTGCCCTCTAGGGGGTGACACGCCTGTGTGAGGTGCATGCATGCGCATAAGCAGTGGGGCAAAGGTTTTGTCTTCTCACCATTTTTTTTGTAGGGATAACTATGTGTTTGTTATTGAGTCTTAAACTTGTCCATCATGATTAAACAAAGACTCCCACAATACTACCAAGTTGCTTTGTCCTTGGTAGGTCTATTTATGACTACTTCTTGTGTCACCATTGTTTGATCTAAACCTTCATGTTTGTAAATGAATGCTTGAAACCTTTAAACTGAGATTGTTGATTAAACTGTCCTTTACACTATCAGGAAACTAGATTTCCTATCTGAGAACCATTTACACTGTGTCCCAAAAATTTTCTTTTATCTCAAAATTTGTGTTGAACTGTCGAACACTGTCTTTTTTCCACGTGAAGTTTCAGAAACTGAGTACTTTCTCGTGCAAGATTTCATTCTCTTGTGTGAATCCTGACATTCTCTCATGCGGCCTAGTACTTTCTCATGTGAAACTATAGTCCAGATTTCAAAAATAGAGAATAAATTCCCGTTGACTGGTCAAACTTTTTCCTAATCTACTTTTTTGTCTGAGGTCTGTTTATCTATTTTCTTGTCGTTCATTGTCAAAAACTAAGAGTATCGAACTAAGAATCGATCGATTATTGCTTTGACTCTCATCTATCTCCTTGATTTTTGTCTCATCTCTTTGTGCTTTTGTACCTCATGTTGTGATAGTCTTATCTCGATTGTTCTAGCCATACTCCTGACGATTCGTACTAGGTGCACTTCACATCTTGGTTGTTCTAGCCTTTATCTCCTTTTCGTTGTTCCTAGAGACAGAGTTTTAGCATTATCCTGAGTCTTCTCTCATTTCATCTTCGTCTATGACTACCATGACTAGAAGTGGTAAAACTTATCCCATTCAAAATACTAGTCAAGGTAGAAGCGAACCTCCTAATAAAGAAATAGATCATCCTAAATCTGTTGCGAAATCTAAACTTTGTGAGGGATCCTCAAGTTCTTCATTGAGTACTTTGAAAGATAGCTCATCTCAATCATCTCCAGTGTTCCAAGAGTATTTTAATTCATTGTTTGAAGCTTAACTTGGTTTCTCATTTCAAGGTCAAGACAACTCATTCTTCCAAAACAATTCATTGTTTCATAACTTTGAAAGGTCTTTTCCTTGGACTAATCCTATTATTGTACCTGTTGATCCTGCTAAAAATAGTGACTCATTTGAACCTAGTGATATTGTTGACGATATCTTCTCATCTGAATTTGTTAAATCTTTTGATCATGTTCATTCATCAAAATTTACCTTAGCTGCACCTTTTCGACATCATTCATATCACTTTACTGAGGCTTCAATTGCTACACAGTCCTGTGTTAACAAGATGGGAGATCTATTCGACTTTCAACTAAGAAAATATAGCCAGACTTATGATCAATCCCAAAACAACCAGCATTTTGGTCAATCTTCCAATGACCAACGTCATGCCCAACCTCAAAATGAGAAACCCTATGATCAAACCCAAGATGATCAACACCAAGCTCAAAACAAAGCTCAAGGTGGTCAACTAGCATATCACTATCATCCAGCTCCATATGATTAGAGTCAAGATCAAGTCCCTAGCATTTATGAGATCCTTGGCAATGATGGTGATGACACCATAACTCAAAATGACATAGATGCTGTGAGAGAAAACAAAAGTCTTATTAAGAGGATGGAGATCCTCCTTATAGAGGAGAAAGAAAAATATTTTCTTGAGTTGGCCAAGCAAGGGGCTAAATTACCCTCAAATTTTCAAGTTGAAACACTTGTGGCCAAGGAAGAAGAAACCAAGAGCGCCAAGTTGCAAAAGATGGTCCAAAATATGCAAGATCAGATTAGCCAACTTGTGAAGAATAAGGACAAACCCGCTCAACAATTCACAATGGAAAGTATTTGTCCTTTCCCCTTTGATAGGAGTCTTCACATGCCACCTTTTCCCAGAGGTGTAGAGCTCCCTAAATATGACAAATACTTGGGTGCAACCGATCCCCAAGATCACCTAAGAGATTTTGGCACATTATCTATAGAATTCATGCATGATCAAACATATCTTATGCGCTTATTTCCTCGTAGCTTGGGCAGACCAGCTATGGAATGGTTTTCTCGATTGCCCACTAGCATTAAGACTTTTGACGAAATGGCTAATCTATTTCTCCAACATTACTCGCATAATATTTAGCATCCGGTCAACATCCAAGATCTTTTCAATTTGAAGCAGTGACAAGGAGAATCTTTTCTGACATTTCTCCAAAGGTGGAGATAATTGTGTACAAGGTGTCCTCACAAGCTACTAGAGTCCAAGAGATTCAACATTTTCTTGGACAATCTTGTCCCAGACTTCGGATACCAAGTGCAATTATAAGGTCTCCTAACCTTTAATAGCATGATTAAAAAAGTAGTGCGAATAGAGGCCTTTATGATTAAGAAAGGGGAATTGACTTTAAGCAAAGCCAACAAACAAGGATCTTCAAACCCGAATAAAGATAAGGGGAAGTTTGTCAACAATAATAGATACGTTGTGAGTGATGGAGTGGTTGATAATGTGACCCCACAGCCTACTAAATTTGTTTTTAATCTCTCTTCTAGCATGTAGGTGATCAAAGCTACTGAAAAACCTGTGGCAGAAAATCAACAACCTTCAAGGTTTTCTAGGAACAAACCTTGGGCATCTCGACCCAAGCATGAATTCACTTCCTTGGGAGAACCGCTTGATGTGGTCTATAAAACTCTTGTGTAGAATCAAATTTTTACTCTTTTGGAAAAGCGTCTCTATGACCCACAACCTTGACCACATTGGTGGAATGACAACTCCTATTGTGACTATCACCAGAATAAGGGTCACAAGAATTCTACTTGTCTTCACTTGAAACACAAGGTCCAAGATTTGATTGATAGTGGTGACATTGTTGTGGACGACCATAACAAGAATTCAGACCATCAAGCATTTAAGGATCCCTTCCCTCCTCATGAGAAGGGTGAATCTTCAAACACTAAGAATACCAATGCTAAGATCAATTATACGTACACTGATGATGACAAGGTCATTGGTATGATCAAACCTGTTGAGTTCAAATATTGTGACATGATTACTATTAAGGGGAGTAGCGATGCTCCCAAACCTAAGACTCCTTTCATCTTGCGTAGTTCTATGTCTTGTTCATCTGAACCTGAACAACCTCAAGACTATGCCAATGTTGATACTCAATCATGAGGAAGAGTTGTTTTAAAAGGTCATGATACTTCTACATCTGCTCCAAAGCAAACTGCGGATAAGACTGTTGTTGGCCCTGCCAACAAGAACATGAAATCAGTTCCTACATCTAACTCGGCTAGTTATAGCATCTTAGATCAGCTCTAGTGAACCAATGCTCAGATTACCATTTTTGAGCTACTAAAGATCTCGCCTACTCATAGGTAGATTCTGGATAAAGCCCTCACCGAGGCAAACGTTCCCAAGGATCTCGATCTCAACCGGTTCCAATCCATGGTGGGTCATTTGACTTTGCCTCACTATCTATCATTCTCTAAAGAAGATGATCACTCTCTGAGCCATCCACATAATGCTTCCTTTCATATAGAGGTCATGATAGGTCCTAAACACATCCACCGAGTGCTCATAGACAATGGTGTTGGTCTCAATATCTGTCCCGCTAAGCTGCTCACCCAGCTAGGTTATGATGAGAATTATATAGGCTCCTGCAAAAAGATTACCATCAAAGCTTATGATGAAGAGGAACACAAGTCCCAAGGCTTAGCTGTGCTACCTATCCATGTAGGACCTGTTGAAAGAGATGTTACTTTTCAAGTTCTTAACATTCCTCTTGCCTACAACATCTTGTTGGGTAGGCCATGGATTCATGAGATGCAGGCTGTTCCATCTACGTACCATCAATGCATTAAGTTTCCATTCCATGGGGTGGAAGTTAATGTGCTTGCTAATACCAATTATTCATGCAACACCCTTGCACAATCTATAGATGGCTTTGTTCCAGCCAATAGAGAATCCACTGAGTTCTATGATGCTAAGCTTAAAGAAATGGAACAAACTTTGAAACTTAAGGATATAGGCATGGGAGAATATCGAATTGAACCTGTGTTATCACTAGCTGCTCTACCTCTATCTCCACTCTCTTATGGGAGACCTTCTGAGAATAACAAAACTTATGATGACTCTCCTCAAACAATCTACAATGGTGCCTTTGTACGAGCCTCTACACCTTTGGAAGATGAGGATGAAGTGAGAGCTATCACAGCCTAGATCTATAAAGGAAAAGAAGCATCTGAAACAACTACTCCACCTCCAGACTTGGAACAAGAGCCATACAGTGAGGCCTTCAAGATCATGAAGTGCTTTAGCTATAAGGGGAGTGGTCCTATAGGACTGAATGACAATGGTTTGTTGAAACCCATTGAAGCTACAGGTCATAGCACAAAGGATACTACTGGCTTAGGCTTCAAAAAGATCCTCTTTCATTTAGGGATAAACAAATTTGTGCTAGAACCTGAACCTGAACCTAAATCTGAGTCAGAATTTGATGATACTACTCCAGAGGTAAATCCAAAGGCCAGCTCTGATGAAGACACGTTTCCATATCCTATTCCTCCAGAACTTGTTGCACTCTTTGCAGAACTGGATGAACCTATTATACCTGTCCACATGATAGAAACTAATAGTGATTCCGATGAGACCGCTTCGGTGCATCAATTTACATATGACCAATGGAAAGAAACACTAAATGATGATCCCAATTTTCAAGGTGAACGATATATGCCATTGCATTTTCAAAAGCATCTTGAACAAGAACAACTTCAGCAAGTTGTTAAGGCCACAAGAGATAATAACGAGTCTAATGATGTTGCTAGTGCTAATGGAATTCCCACATCAAGTATTGACTCACATGAGTATGAGTTTGACTCTTTATTTGATGCTACTTATGATAAAGATATAGACATGGTGCATACCTATGAAAGACTTCTCGAAGAAGGTGAAGGGTCTAGCATTAGGTCACATGAATTAGACTCCATCGGTGTTAACTTGTCCTCTACTTTCGACGTGAGTTCTCATAGGGATTCAAATGCTCCTTTGGATGAGATCACTTTAGGTCTTGACTTTCTCATCCACGCTTTTGATGGTTATACTATGAATGCAATTGAACCAGACACTACTTCTCTTTCACTCAAAAATCCCAATCTAATAAATTGGAACTCCCCTTCCTCATCCAATGAAGTCCTAATGTTCCAGAATGATTACGCTTTAGCCTGTTACCTCCATGCTTTTGAACCTATAATGTCCTCCACCAATGAAAGCAATGTTAGTATGACAGAGACAGATATGAAGTATCTTAGTCAAAAAATCAAAAGAAGAAAAAATAGATGCTCTGATGGTGAAAACCACATTGTGGCAGTATCAGAGCCAAAAATAGTAAAAATAAAAGACGTATCCGAGGGTGAAAACATCTCTGAGGCACCCAAGGATGAGATACTTGATATGCTTTTGAGCCACTTTCAGGAGAGGCCATCAGTATTGATTGAGCTGACATAGCCAGGGAATTTGGGTACAGAGGCTGCTCCACAAATTATTCACCTAGCACAGTCATTGTCTACAAAAGAAAAGGAAGAGTTCACTAGCTTCTTTCAAAGCAAGAAAATAAACTTTGCATGGACTTACTCTGACATGCTTGGATTAGACCCCAATCTAATCATGCATCATCTGTCCATTGCACCGGGTATTAAACCTGTTAAATAGAAGCTGTGAAAGATGCATCCACACGTAGCACTTTTGGTCAAAGCAGAGCTAGAAAAAATTCTTAAGGCTAGTTTCATAAGGACTATTGATTATGCAGAGTGGATTTCAAATATTGTTCCAGTCACCAAACATGATAAATTAATTCATGTGTGTACAAACTTTAGGGATCTCAATAAGGCATGTCCAAAAGATGACTTCCCATTGCCTAATATTGATATGATAGTAGACATGACAACAGGTTATGAAATGTATTCCTTGATGGATGGATTTTCTGGCTATAATCAAATAAAAATTATGCCAAAAGATCAAGAAAAAACCTCTTTCACATGTGCCTGGGGCACCTTTTGCTGGAATGTCATGCCCTTTGGGCTTAAGAATGCTGGAGCAACATATCAAAGAGTCGTCACTACCATTTTCCATGATATGATGCATAAAACAATGGAGGATTACGTGGATGATACTTTATCCAAAAGCATGCATCGAAGAACTCATCTCATAGATTTGGGTCCCATACTTGACCACATGGAACAATTTAGTCTCAGACTTAATCCCAAAAAGTGTGCATTTGGTGTCACTTCTGGGAAACTCTTGGGTTACATCATTTTAGCCAAAGGCATAGGAGTTGATCCTGAAAAGGTGCAAGCTATTATGGACATGCCTACACCCAAGAACATCTATCAAATGAGAGGACTACAGGGAAGACTACAATCTATCTGGTACTTCATTTCACAATTGGCTGACAAGTCGCAACCATTCACTAAAACTTTGCATAAGGGTGTGACTTACGAATGGAATGAAGAATGTGATAGAGGACTCACCTACATTAAACAATATCTTTCTAATCCACCTATATTGATGCCTCCTATTCATGGGAAGCCTCTTATACTATACATCTCTACCACGAACACATATTTGGGTGCTATCCTAGCTCAAGAAGATCAGAACAATAAAGAGAGAGCTATATACTATATCAACAGAACATTGGTTTCATATGAAATGAACTATTCTATTATTGAGAAAGCTTGTCTAGCAGTAGTGTTTGCTTCTTAGAAGTTGTGACACTATATGCTCGCTCATACTATAAGGCTTATTGCAAAAATTGATCCACGAAAGTACTTACTAAGCAAGGCTGCCCTCACGGGTAGCTTAGCGAAATGGGTGATGATACTTAGTGAATTTGACATTGAGTATGTGGAAAGAAAAGCTATTAAGGGACAAGCAATTGCTGATCAGTTGGCGGAAGCTCCTCTGAAAGATTACCAGCCTTTGAATATTGAATTCCCAGATGAATCCATCATGCTTCTCACACATCAGGCTTGGAGCATGTTCTTTGATAGATCGTTCACTCAACAAGGATTTGGTGCAGGCATTCTGCTTATAATACCTCAAAGATACTCATTGCCAAAAGCTTACAAAATGTTGTTTCCCTGCACAAACAACATTGCTGAATATGAAGCTCTCATTAACGGTATGAAGATAGCCATTGAATGACATGTGGATGAGCTCAAGGTTTTTGGAGACTCTTAGTTAATCATCAACCAAGTTAATGATGTCTACCAAACAAAAGATGACAAGCTAGTACCTTACAAAAGAACGGTGGATGATCTCAAACAGTATTTTGCACACATTTCTTTCCAGCAAATTCCAAGAATAGATAATAAAGTGGCTGATGCTATGGCCACTCTTGCTTCAATGTTACAAATGCCAGAAAATGACTTCAGACATGAATTCCTGGTGGAGGCATTACACTACCCTGCTTACGACATTCCTGAATCCAAGATGATCTGTTCAGTCATTAGACATGACTCATCCTGCTACCACCATATCTATTCCAACCTTCATGACCAAATCATTCCAGACACCTATACCCAGAATGAGAAGTTTCACCTAATTTGTAATGCTTCACGGTATGTCATCGTAGCAAACGACTTGTATAGATGGTGTCTAGGCGGTACCCTCCTTAGGTGTCTAGAACCCGATGAGTCCAAACATGCATTAGTTGAGGTACATGAAGGTATTTGTGGGTCTCATTCGAGTGGTTTGACATTAGCTCAAAAACTTATTAGAGCTAGTTACTACTAGCCAGATATGGAGAAAGAAGCTATTCAATATGCCAAGAATTGTAAACAGTGCCAATTTCACGAGAATCTGATCCATGCTCCTGCTAAAGAGCTTATTCCTTTCATCAGTTTTTGGCCATTTCAACAATGGGCCTTTGACTTGGTGGGTCAGATACATCCTTCTTCTTCAAGAGGACATAATTTTATCATCACAACTATTGACTATTTTATCAAGTGGGTTGAGGCAGTGCCTCTAGCTATAGTTGATGGCAAGTTTGTGTCTATGTTTATACTGAACTATATCATCTATAGCTATGGTGTAACCTCATCCATTATCACTGACAATGGGGGACAATTCAAGAACAAGGACCTGAGAGAGTTATGCACCAAATTCAGGATTATTCAGCATTGGTCATCTATCTATTATCCACAAGGTAATGGACAAGCAAAAGCTTCTAATAAGACAATTCTCAAAATCTTGCACAAAATAGTTCATAAATCTGGTAGATATTGGCACCTCCAGATTAATCCAGCTTTATGAGCCTACAGAACAAGTATTCAGACACCAACAGGGGCCATGCCCTTTGCCTTGGTTTATGGAGCAGATGCAGTGTTGCCTATTGAGGTCGAGATTCCTACATTGTGAATCTCTCTGAGAGGCCTCATCACTGATCAAGAGAACAAAATATCCCGGCTTCAAGAGCTTGAGTTACTGGATGAACATCAGAAGGTGGCATTTGATCATCTTCGAGCATACCAAAAGAGGATGTCTAAAGCCTACAATAAGAAAGTCAGACAAAGAGAATTCCAAGTGGATGATCTCATCCTGAGAGAGAACCCCAAAAATCAGTAGCAGCGGGCCCAAAAAGGGAAATTTGAACCAAACTGGCTTGGTGCGTATGTCATTACTGCTGCATTTGGGTATGGCGCTTACCGACTCTCCACCACTGAAGGAGAACAACTCAAAGAGCCTATCAACGCTCTTCACTTGAATAAATTCTACAGCTGAGGCATTCTCTATATGCTCATGTACATACTTATTGGTTCTAAAAAAATCCAAAAAAATGATATATTGGCAAAAATCCTAAAAATTGCAAAATGTCTTGAAAAATGATCATCTTAGTGAAAACTTGGTAAATAGGCTCTTTAATGTATCTATTATCCTGGTGAAAACCTGATAAACAGGCACCTTGATAATAATAAAAGAAGAAGAAGAGAAAATTGAAAAAATACAAAAAAATCAAAAGATCAAAAATACAAAAAAAATGAAATATTCAAAAATACAAAAAAAATTAAAAAAAAGGGAAAAGTACAAAAAAATTGAAAAAGAAGAAAAATATGCCATTGATGAAAACCTGGCAAACAGTCGTCATGGTAGCAAAAATAGAATCTCTGCCAAGATGGTGAAAACCTGGTAAATAGGCACCTCTTGTTTCCTGAAGCTACATCTCATCTCGACACCATTTGGCTCTCGATTTCCTACTTTAGTTTGCTTTCTTGCTTTCCTGCTTTAGTTTGTTTCCTACTTTGGTTCATTTCCTGCTTTGGTTTGCTAGCTCATGCACTTTCCTTCAGTAGTCTTTGAGATTTTCCTTGAGTCTTCATGGATTGGAACTGGTAACACTTGGGGGCATCTTGCTGGTCTTGGGGGCATTGTCCTATCACTTTCAGAAATTTTGATCGTGCATCAAGCACCAGTGGTTCTCACTGCATTTGCCTGCCGATGCCTAGCTACTTTTGAGATTTCTCTTCTTGAGGACCTCTTGTGTATCGGTCACTAGTGGTTCTCACTGTGCCTACCTACTGATACCTAGCTCTCGTTCAACCTTTCTCTTTTAGGATCTCTTCATTTGTGCTCAATTCTCTCTTTTGAGAATCTTCCTTGTATCGGTCACTAGCGGTCTCATTGCATCTACCTACTGATACTTGGTTCAGGCTTTGATATCTTCTTGAGACTTCGTCTCTCGTGACAGTCACCAGTGGTTCTTACTGCGTCTGCCTACTATCACTGTCGTGTTGAGACTTTGAACATTGTACATTTCCGATTTGACTTCAATCTGCTTGAACACAAACATAAACTAAAACTAAAACTGAATTTGTGTTCCTTTGAAGCATGCTGAGCTTTTCTTTTGAGTGCTTGTTTTGTTGCTTCATCATTCCTCCTCGAGCAACTCTAAGACGTCTCCTTGACCGAGAGAAGCGAAGCTTGGGGGCATGATCTTTTCCTTTGCTTTCTGTTTGCTGGTTTAGTTCCAATGATCCAATGAATTCTATATAAGAGGGGTGTCCATCTGTAAGAACCTTCATCTCGTATTGAATGGCCATGTGTACCTCGACCCCTTTTATATGGATGCTTTGGTGAGGTTGGTTCTTCTCCTTGGTCTATTTTGAGTGACTTCTTTTTGCTACAAGTGAAATTGCAAAATGCTTGTCCTGTTAAGTGAATGCAAGGGTCACTACGAGCATTCTTTGGCAAAAGAAGGAACTCTCATGTGTCTGGTGTGTTTGTTTGCAAGCAACATTCAGGTCATTCTAGCAATTATGCTTTGATGCTTATGTTAACTTGCTGAATCAAAAGGAATAGGTGTTCAGGCCATTTTGGCTTCTTGTGCCTTAATGCTTACATCTCATTCTGACAAATCTAAAGACTTATGTCATATTCATATTATCATGATTGCAATGTTGGTGAGGATTGTATGGCATCTTGCAAATGTCCCATGCCTAAAAGAACTCGATGATGATAATATGATGAGTCCAACAACCAAGTCCTAGAGTTGCGTCTAGTTTAGGCTTGCATTTTCATTCTAGGCTTGCATTGAGACTATGGTTTTGTGCTCTCTTGATTGTCTTCTTCTGGATCTCTTCATCAAAGGTTCTCATCTTTTGTCCCGGGTTCGTCTTGGCTGCACAAGTGTCTAGTCCTCACTCTCAATCTTCGAAGCATCTTTCTTTTTGGTTAGTACCTGTCATATATTGCTAAATCCTACATGAGATGATTAGTACCACATACATTGCATGTTCATTGCATTTTCATTTGCATCCATAAAATCCATATTCATTTGCATGTGCATCCATTATAAGCATAAATAAAATCGTACATTGCATTCATTTATCTACCATCTATTGTTGCATTTCACATTACATATTCATATACCATCATAAAATGAAACATGTGCATTTCATATCTAATCCATACATCTAAAGCATATAGAGAACATCTCATAAAACATGAACGTGAACATCAAAGTAATATATCAACAAGTACGATGATATCAAAATCGTGATCTCATATATATATCAGTCGGATCAATGTAATGTACAAAACAATGGTGCTACTCGAGCACAGTATCAAAATGAGGACTACAATATATATATATATATATATATATATATATATATATATATATCAATGTGCTAACTCTACCCATCACCACCACGAGGAGGTGGTGGCTGTGGTCCCTATGCTGGTGCCTGTGGAGGTGGCATCGGTCTCTGGGGAGGAGGCATCGGTCTCTATGGAGGTGCCTGCTATGGAGGTGCCTGTGGTGGTCTTTGTGGTGCTCCTGTGTACTCAGAAAATGGAGGCACATGCTCTGATACATCTAGAACAGCTCCGCAATATGCTGCATATTAATAAGCTTCCTAAGCAGACTCATATCTAATCTCCAGCCGTGCTCTTGCTAGCTCCTCGCATAACTCTAGGATCTCCCTCTCACGATCATCTACGTGCATCTCCTGTATGATGACTCGGGTATGGTAGTCATCTCTCTCATGTTGAACCTGCTTGACCCTCTCCTGGCTCTTCTTGAGAGCCTCCGGTAGCTGTGGTGTATGTGCTCCTATAGGAACATCTAGCATATTTGTATCATCGCCCTGAGGCACTTGCTGTAATGGGACCTCTTTCCTCTACCTGGTGGACCTCTAATGAGTCCCACTACTCTTGACACCTACATTTGACCCCATGGTCCTAGGGGGGATGTTTGTCTAACCTGTCTGTGGCCTTAGTGCTCTCTGCCCAGGCCTCTATAATGGTACCTACTGCTGTATAGGTACTTGTTGCTACTGTTATGGCCCTTATTGAGTAGCCTGCTGTTGTATAGGCTGTTGAACTGGTACTTGTTGAGCTGGTACCTACTGTTATCCTTGCTACTGCTCCTATGCGAGCTATTGTTGTGCTCTCTGGCCCATCCCTACAGGATCTATAAATCTAAGAAATGGATGGGCTAGGTAGTGATCCCTGTATGTAGGCATCATCCTCACATTGGTGACATCCACCATGTAATCCCATCAAGCTTGAGGTATGCATGCCTCGATCACACACCTGCCTAGATCTAGTCTCAGATGCCACCCCTTCTTCTCCTCATCGGTGAAGCGGGCATAGGGGTAGTACTCCTGTGAGATGTCCTGTTGTCTCCCAAACTAATGCAAGACACGTGTAACGAGAAAGTGCTCAATGATGGTAACATTACATCCAATCAGTGGATGTGAGACAAACATGTAAGAAAGCTCTCACCAAGCATCATCCCACGGCTCGGCAGCAACCCAAGGTCTCCAGACAATAGCTACCATGTCATCTAGCTATCTACACCACTGCTCTATCTTACCCAGCAATGATTGAGTCATTGGACCTGCGTACTTGTATATATATGGCTCAAGAGCCTGTCATGTATCATGATAAATAGGCCTGCAAATGGGGAGGTGCTCCTAGGCCTAGATCTGAAGAACAAAGACACTTGCCACATGGTCCTCACACCGCAATATACAATCTCATGCATCTCATGGTACATATGGGCGAGCATGCACTCTCCCCATCCGAATCTAACTACTGGTCTGTCCAACATCCTCTGCAACATCGACCCCCAACCGCACTCCAATCTGTGCTATCCTTTATTTGGAACAAGGTAGCAACTCAGGAACATAGCTAGAACCACGATGAATGGATGATCACCACCATACCTGCTAATCAAATCATCCCAAGAGATGGCCCGACCCATCACTAGATCATATCGAAAGATAGTCCTCAATGCTACTGTGCCTACCCTCGATTGTACATTGTACTCTACTCGAGTATCGTGGACGGGTATCCGTAAGATCCTATAAATATCCTCGGGAGTGACTGTCATCTCCCCTAGCGGCAAATGGAACATGTTTGTCTTCGAATGGAAATGCTCAACAAGTGCACCAAGAAGACCGTGATTTACTCGAATGTCAGGTATATCACGGAAATATCCTAATCTGAGTCCCTCAATGTTGGTAGTCTCAGCATCTGTCAGCCTCTGGACCAATGTAGTGATCACTCGATGATGTGACCAAAAGGTGACATTGGGGAAGTCAACCTACAAAGCAAGTGATGACATTGGATCAGTATCTCAGTATGATGGTTTTCAAAACAACAACAACAAATACATCAATACATCTATCCTAAACATGACTCTGTGATGCTCTACTTGGATTATTTCATGCAAATTCGATAAATTTTGGCAAAGGTTTTACAACACTGCAATAGCTTTTCACATGAGCAAATTGTTCCCTCACGCGAGACAAAACCTTCTCTTGCGCGAAAGTGAGAAAGTTCATGCAGCATGACCTAGCAATTCGCGCGAGACTCCAGACAGACCCTGGGTGAGGAAGCCCTAATCCATGCGAGGAAACTATTTCCTCGCATGAGGGGCGACCTAGGCCGGCATGAGGAAACTATTTCCTCATGCAAGACTTGAAGAACAAGACCTAAAAGTTGCTAGATCTACCCTAAATCGACCTAGAAAGCAGTACAAATTGAAATGCAAGGAGGATTATCGACTACTTACAGGTGCGTCATACTCTAGTGGCTGGGCGTGTCATCAAGAGTGCTCAAATTGATGCATATGCATGGGAATACCCTCTATTCTCTCTCTAAGAGCTCAAAATCACAAGAAGACAAAGTGAATAATGAATTGAAAATGACCTCTCCGAGCCTTATATAGCTTTTTGACCTAATTTCAAAGTGCTTTGTTTTGCGCAAAAATTGCACCTTTGGCTAAATCAACTACTCTGAATCCATTTTCAGGATCAAAATTGAAATCTGACATCTCTAGATAGCTCAAAATCATGTTTTAAAATTTGGGACCCTTTGGGATTGGATGCTTGTGTAGTCAGCCTTCTGCCGTCATTTCCCTGCCAGATCCTCATCTCCTCATCATTTTCTCAAGATCTTCAATGTTTTCATCAAAGTCAACTCTAGTCAAATTTGGTCAACCATGGTCAAACTTGGTCAACAGGACCTCCTAATCACTCCAAATTGCTTCTACAGCTTCTCAAATCTAGTCTGATTGCTTCTACTTCGCAACCTCTTGCTGTCAATCATCCTTTTGATATGTCTTTTTTTGATTTCGCTCCTGAGGGGGCAGGATGATTGCATCATTTGAATCTTGTCGAACCAGTCTCATTTCAATTTGATCTAAATCAAAGACCTCATCGCTTGGGGCATCTGTTCAAAGAGGGGCATCTTTATGCCGCGTATCTTATCATCTTGTCATCTATCTTTTAGGTATCTGAGCAAATTAACTCAGATCCTTAGAAATCAAGCTTCATTCTAGAGATGGTTCTCGAAATCTTTTAGGTATTGGGGCAATTTAACCCTAATTCTTGAGAGTCAAACTTCATTTTGGAGATGGTTTCGAAATCTCTTTTAGACCATTATCTCGGCAATCTAACCTGGGTCTCAGAGGGCTAAGCTTCGTATTGGGGCAATCTAACCCCGATTTTGGAGAATAGTCCTAAATCTACATCTGTCATCATTCGATCAATTGGTATTGGGGCAATCTAACCTCGATTCTAGTCTCTTCTCAAGTCATCATTAGACCGTTGTCTTCGCAATCTAACTTAGACTTCAGAAAATCATACCTCGCTCTGGAGGTGGTTCTGCATTTCAATTTATTTCGGTGTCTCGGCATCCTAACCTTGACTTCCAAGGGTTAAGCTCCATTCTGGGGATAATCCTGAAACCTCATATGTCGCATCAGACTTTTCTTTGAATCAACACGTTGCTCGCACATCAATTCAAAGAGAGGCAAATGTAATACCCCAAAATTGGCACCTAATAATTTCAATCAATTTTGGTGCATTTTCTTCAATTTTACATCTTCAAAGTCCTACTTTACTAGGAAATTTTCTCTCTCCTACTTGACTTTATTTGACTTGATGTCAGTTGCAAAAACCCTAATTTGCATTAATCTCACACTATAATTAATTCCTAAGTATTCAACTTTATTAGCTAAATAATCCCTATGATAAATTAATTTAATTATAAAGTCCTAAGTGCTTTAAATTAAATTAAAAATCCACCCCCTTTAGCTAATACACATAAAAGGAATTAATATTACTTGTTATTTGAATGGATTATAGTATTTGAACTTAATAATTCAAATATTCAAACGGTCACCCATATGTGGCAATAATTCATTCTTTTTAATAAGTAATTCATGACTATTTGTCTCAATTGGGAATGAAGAGTCAACTGTTCATTTTCAAGAACCTCTTCATTCCCTCCCTGGGCTTGTCTATATAATGAACCTTCTTCTTCATTCAAAAAAAGGACAATTGTGAGAGTAATTAAACTATAGCGAATTTTAGTCTCAATTTTCATATTTTCAAGTTTTCAATTCCAATTAGCTTAATTTCTCATTTAGTATCAATTGCATTCTCATAGTAACTAATCTCATATTTCTTTCAAAGTTATTTTAGATTAACTTGCATCTTCATATTTCTTTCAAGCTCTTAGATTAATTGCACTTCTCATTCTAGATTAATTTCATTATTGTTCATCTTTCAAGATTTTGAAAATCCTTCATATTAGCTTGGTCTTATGGTTGTTGGCTCTTGTTCTAAGAGTAATTCAAACACCCTAGTTAATTAGAAGGCAATAGGTCGAATTGATAGAATCGTATGAATGGGTAATTCATACTCAATTTCATGGTTCGATGATCGAACAATGACTATGTTGTGTTTATAGCTGGATTAGAGGTCCATGTTCAGCTGTATAACAAGAAGTTCTTAAGGAACGGGGGAAGAAGAAGAAGCAACAAATGGATCATGCTCTCAAACTTGCTGATCAGGTTATAGCTTGTAGACCACCTCCCAGAGTTTATGCCATCTGTTTGAAAGAATAGTTCCTCCTATTTCAGCTAATGATGACTATGAAGGATATAGATTGTGAGTTTAAATTAGCTCAAGAATTTTATGGATTGTACCAGACCCTTCCTTCATGGCAACAAAACTTACTCTATGAGCTCTATTTGCATAATTTTGTCATTCCTCATGAAACTAAGTGGAACCCTTTGCTTTACATAAGAGATATCCATTTGAGGGCTCTAATGTCATGGATGCACAATGAGGAAAATTATGACAAGTAGCTAAATAACTATAGAGACCTGGAAAAGTCTGAACCATTACCCTTAAGGGCTGAATCAAGCAAACCTGATGTCCTCCTAAGAGATTGGCTTAACCTAACCTATAGAAGGTCGAAACCTGAAATAAGAGAAAAGGTCTTTGCACTCAGAGATAGGGTTTACAAGGAGTATCAAGGGTTACCCTATTTTTCATTTTAGAGAGCTCTTGTCGGGGTAAGAAGTAGATAAATTAGGCTACCAGAGGTCTTTAAGAAATATGAGCCACATAGCCCAATCAATTTCGAAGCAGCTGCAAATAGAGCAACCAGGTAAATGCAGCTAGGACGACAGACTAGAAGAGAATTGTGGATTCCCCTATCTTTCCAATCGCTAATGCTCTTATGGCCACTGTATGATATCAACGCTACTAGACTAGACCATCTACAGGAAGAACATCATATAGATTACTGAGCGAGGACAAGAGGATTCTATTATACTTTTAAGAGTGGGAAGAAGGGAAAGACAAGTGTTGGTGATTTCAAATCTATAGCCAGGAAGTGTAATGCTTGAGGACAAGCATTATAATTTTGGGGGGCAGATGATGAGACAATTTATTGTCTCTATTTGTGATAATCTTTATGTTTTGTTAAAACATTTCCAATACATTCATGGACCTATAACTATGTGAACTTGTGATAAGTACAATTAGAACCACCAAGATTATGGGTAGTTAGATATGACATGTTTTGCTGAACATTATATATAAATTATAGTACTTCATATAGCTACTTTAATTCGTGTTCTAATATTTGGGTAAGAATTGACTAGTTAACTTGTATACATACCACATGCTACTAACTTGTCAGGAAAACAAGGAATAGATGGAGAGTGGATTGATCACATTAAAGAAGAGGCATTGAAGTTCCAACTATGATGGAGAAAGCCATCACAGCACCGAGGATCATGCCGCTACTGGAGAGGAGCCATCATTCCAGAGAATATAGGAAACAACTTTTCTATATTTCCTCAGTGCTCATTATTCTGTTGAATCAGTTATTTGGACTTTATTGTACTTTATCATGGATTGTTATATTTCCTTCTTCTATGGTGAGACTTAGTCAGAACTTAATTTCATGCTTTCAATAAGCATCAATCCTCTATATAAAGGGATTTGATTGGTTTAGTTGTGTAATGAGAAAATATATACGAATGTTGTGTTTAGCGTAGCAGAGCTACTCTTTCTATTTTCATATATTGTTCCATTACTATGTAATTAGTTTATGAGAATATAATGAAAGAGTGATTTTGAAGTATCTTCTGTGTTAGTAGTTAGCAGAAGCCAATGAAGGGGGCCCACTTGGAAGGTGGAGTAGATTAGGATAAAGTAGAATTGCTTTATGCATTTCCTGTACTTTCAAGTAGAAGTTACTATTTTACTCTTGCAACATTATTACTATGAATGTTCTTGCAGCACTTGCAGAGATAGACATAGTGCAAGCTTTGAGTTGCTAAATAGGCTTAGGATAAGTTTACAAGCTTTCAGCAGTAATTTTATTAAGTAGTTAGGTGTGCTTACTTTCTGCACCAATAGCATAGGATTGTTTCATGCACTTTATCTTCCTGCAGCATAGGTAGTATAACTCTTTGAGGGACTTAGTGCACAAACCATGCTGTCCCATTTCAAGTCTATGTCCCTGGGTTGACAATCTAAATGCATGTAATGATGGGAAAAGTAATCCTTAGTATGAATACATTATTCCTAAGAGAGACAATGGCATGATTATCATTACCTATTGTGAGATTGTTCAGGGGGATCACCACTTCCCCCTCACACTTCCCCACAGTCCACAAGGGAACCACATGGCCCGCAAGCCCTGCGGCCTATGAAACTGACGTGAGGGGAGGAGGGGCCTGCGGGGGAGCCCACTGGGCTATGATCTCGTGGGGCCACCCCTTTGGGAATTAAATATATATAGTTAATTATTAATTATTATTAATTTAAATTTAGTTAAATTAAATTTAATATAATTTAAAATTAATTTTTAGATTAAATAAATATGAGATGTTATTTAATATTTATTATTAGTTGTTAATTAATAAATATTAAAATGATTATTATTTATTTAAGTGGTAAGTTAATATTTATTAAACGTTCTCTTTTAATTAATGAATGTTAATATTTATTACGGATAAATTTTTTAAATCGAATATTAAATTATATGGGAATATATTAAAGATTTAATGTCATTATTTGATCACCAAAGACTTAGTGTTTTATTTTGCGTGAGATTTCTATTTGAATATTTTATAGTCAATTTAGACTTTGGAAAATAAATTAAATATTGTATACATCTGAGACTTATGGGGTGATTTTTTCTATTGGGGTATTTATTATTTTCTTTAATGCTAGATTTATGGGAATTAAGTTGTCTTTTAGGGAAATGGTACCAGAGGCATCTTTGAAGTGTTTTTCTATTGATCTTTGATTTTATGTGGAGAAACTTTGTAACCATTTTTGAAGTATCGATTTGATCGTGTATGATTTTGTGATGTCTGTGGGTGATCTCATATGTTGTATTGTGTCTCGATCTTATTTCATTGACCTTAAAAGGTGATGACCATTATTATGATTAAGTCTAATTTACTTGGTCACCTTATGTTCTCTATTGTGATTGTTCTATGTTTTGGATGGTTACCTTTATGGAATATGTTACTTTGTGTTTGGAGATGGATATCATTGATGCTTTGAGTATCATTGGTCTTGTGATATGAGACTCTATGGATTGTTATTATCTTTGAGATATGCATTATGAGATGGATGATCTGTGGTAATATCTATATTGAGATGGACTGTTTGATCCTTGTATAGGATGTGTTGATTTTCTACTGTGCTCCATTATTTTACTTTGGGGATTATCATGATCTATGGTTTATTAGAAGCTTTTATGGGTTTGGTTCATTATTTTCATTTCTATTTTGGTTGGAGCATTAGGGTAGGTTATCTATGTGTATAGATGGGAAGTGGCTTGTTTTAGAGGCATCGGAACCTAGAAGTGGTTGCCTGGGTATCCTTTACGAGTTACTTAATAAAGTGATAACTTAATGACATTGAGAGTTAAAAATGAATTAATAAGATAATATGTACCTCACCCATGCCTGAGTACTTGATTGAGGTCTTGACTAGGATGGGAGTGGGAAGATGCTTGTCGCCTGCGTGGACTGGATATGGCATAGTTGGTACCTTGTATGTATGAGAGGATTACTGATACCACATAGAGTCACTAGGGCGTTTGGGTCTGGAGAGACTACCATGATAACCTTAGATTTGGATCATGTGATGACACTTCCCTTTATACATCTTAGGTTTCCTACATGTGTTGGTTGCCTCTGGTTGAGTTGTTTTATTCTTGTAGTTGGTGTTGTACCTTTTTGAGATAGAGAGCTTTCAGGATCCCTTGCCTAGGTGTTGTATTGTGTTGGATTTTGGTGTTTGATATCCGAGTGGGATCTATTGTTATCTCCTCGGCACAATGGGAGTGGACCTTTAGTTCCACGTGGTTGGGTGGTAGTGTTTCTTTAACCATTTAGATTTTGACGTTTCTAAACCAGTGTTGGACGATCCTTGTTGCTGTTACATTCTTTATTTTTCATCATTATTGGATACTTTCTCTTATCTTTCTGGATATTGTGCATGTACCTTGTATATGATTGGTTATTACATACACTATGACTTATGCATTGGATGATGATTCGTTATGTATGCCTTATGGTATCAATTGTATTTATGTTTCATTTATATGATGTTGTACTTATCATTCATTTGTATATATGAGATTTGTAATTATATCTAATCTAAAGTAATTAATTAATATTTATGTAATCTATGTCAAGGAACCCTTGAGATGTGTAATCTACATGTTGAGTTATACTTGTATGTATGGGTTGTAATTATATTGTATTGCTTCCACATTGCTATACATTGTTGTTGTGTAAAGTCTTAAGAAAAAAATTATTTTTTAAACTTAGTAGCATGTTTAGGTTAATTTCTCTTGGGTTCCCTAGTGGGGCACTACATGGTCTATATTTTAAACCGGTTCTTGTTCAATTTTAGTTATTTAAATTACTTATTAAATGTTATTAATTCAATAAAGTAGTTATAAAAATTGATCAATGCTATTTTAAAAGTTATTAATGTAAAAGAAAATAGTTTTAGCACTAATTTTGGATCAAGTTGGTATCAAAGCAGTTGATCAAGGATTTGCAAGTATTTGTGTTGAATGTTAACTAGTGTCTAATCTCAAGCGTGGAGAAGAATCACTTGAAGAGTTCAATCGTGAGATTGGTACAAGACATACATTCCCATGACAAGAAATGGCAGGTGAAGGAGAATGAAGCATTGATTCTGAAATGGAATTTCAATAAGTTTTTCTTGACATGAAAGCTATGGTGGAAGATTTGTACAAAGAATGAAGGAGAAATGGAGAAGGCACTGGTAAAGTTAAAGATGAATGATTTGGTGGTGAACTCCTCCAAATCCTCATCTTCCTTCTACATATTCTTCTCCACCTTCATCTCCATCTCAAAAAGGGGAACTAGAAAAGGCTAATTTCAAATTACCTTTATTAAAATTAGATGTAAAATTTAATTTTCCAATGTATAATGGTGAGCTTAATTCAAAAAAGATAGATAATTAGATTAAGAAGATTGAAGTCTATTGTAGGGTCCAAAGAATTGAGGATGAAGGATCCAAGATTCAACTAGCTAATCTTTGACTAAGAGGCACTACACTAATATGGTGGGAAATTAAGGTTCAAGAAGATCTTCACATGGAAGGTAAAATACAATCTTCTTGTTATGAATTTGTATCTACATTAAAGAAGAAATTTCATCCATTAGGATATATGCAACACACATTAATGGATTGGCAAAATATAAGACAAGGTAAAGTACGAAGTGTGTAAGATTATACTCAAGAGTTCAAAAAGAGGCCTTAATTTTGAGCATTCCTCTATATACATAAGAAACTCTTTTGAAGTATATTGGTGGGTTACATAGTTATTTGAGACATACTATTCTCATTTTTCACCCAGCTAATATTGATGAACATTGAGTCAAGAGGGAAGAACATCCATGAGAACTTCTCAAAGAAGCTGGTCCACTAATCATAAGCAAGAACAAAGGAAAGGGAAAGATCAAAAGAGTAACTACAGTGAGGAAATAAAGTGAGAAGCCCACATGTTCACATTGCAAAAAGGAAGGACATGAGGACGTCAAGTGTTGGAAGCTTCATCCATAACTCAGACTAAAAAGGTTTGGGAACAAGAGGGGTGATAGGAAGACTACTTCTATAATCCAACAATATCTTGGATCATATTTAGGTGATGAAACCAAGATTATGGTCATGGGTTTACAAGGTTTTTTTTTTTTTTTTCCAGTTCTAGCTCTAGTACTCATTCTTCAAAATTTGAAACTATGCATGATGAAAGGAGACAAAGTGAACTATTTCATATCAAAGTCATCTCAAAACATACAAAAATTAATACACCTTTTTATAGTGATTCACAAACTACTCTTATTTATGAAGAAGTTGTTAAGACATTGGGACTTGAAACTAAGCCTTATCCAAAACCATATCCTTTAGGATGGGTATGCAAAAATTCCAAGTTACAGGTGTCTAAACACTGTAAGCTCAGATTTGTAATTACATCTAAATTTGTTGATGAGGTAGAGTTAGATGTTTTACCACTAGATAATTGTGGGATTATTTTGGTAATTATATATTTGTATGATATAAAGGCTATTTTCTATGGAGAGGAGAACAAGTATCATCTGGTAAAAGATGGGATTGAGTATATTGTGAGACCCCTCCAAGTAAAGACCAATTTGTCTCTTGTTACCACATGATAAATGAAGATACTTGTAAATGGTAGCAATTTTTTGTACTCATGATTGTAAAAGCCAAGGATGATGATAAATCCAATGCTTTCAAAGGATGTGATCCTAAACATAAAGATGAGTTAGTTAAGATTTTTTCTAACTATGATGAGTTGTTTCAGGAACATAAAGGATTACCTCCCAAGAGAGAGAGACAACACAAGATTCAATTGCAACAAGATTTCCCTCTTCCTAACATTGGTAGGTACAAGTTATCAATTATTGAGAATGAAGAAATCAAGAAGCAAGTGCAAGAGTTGCTTGAGAAAGGATTCATTATACCAAGCACTTCTCCATGTGGATCACCCGTTGTGATAGTACCAAAGAAGGATGGTACATGGACACTGGGTGTGGATTTTTAGGCATTAAACATGATCATGGTGAAGAATTGTTATCCTCTTCCTTGTATTGATGATTTGTTATATCAATTAAGGGATGCAATCTATTTCACTAAGTTAGACTTAAGAAGTAGTTATCATCAAATTAGAATTTTTGAAGGTGATATTTCAAAAACTATTTTTAAACAAAACAAGGTTTGTTTGAATGGATAATTATGCCTTTTGGGATTTGTAATGCTCCTATAATATTCATGCAAGTTATTAATGATGTATTTAGGTCATTCATAAATGATTTTGTAATAGTCTACTTAGATGATATTCTGATTTTCAGCTAAACTAGGAAGATCATGTGATGCATGTTAGGAAAGTCTTAGATGTTTGGAAAAAGGAGAAATTATGTCTAAAGATGTCCAAATTTGAATTTTTAAAACCATATTTAGTTTATTTAGGCTATATTGTAGGGGGTGGTGAATTGAAAATTGATCCCTCTAAAGTTGAAGCCATCATTAAATGGCTTAAGCCTAATAATGTAACTGGATTTAGGAGCTTCCTAGGAGAAGTTTAGTATTGGAGGAAGCTCATTGCTAAATTTTAATTTATTGCATCTCCTTTACATGATTTGACAAGTACTAAGTAGGTATTCCAATGGGGAGACAAATAACAAAAAGCCTTTGCAACTTTGAAAGAGAAGATCAATACAACCATGGTTTTGGCATTGCTAGATTTGCAACAACCATTCAAGATTGAAACTGATGCAAGTGACCACACCATGGGAAAAATGTTAATATAATGAAGGAAACCAATTTATTACCATTCTCAAACCTTCAGTGGTGCAGTAAGAAACTGTCCTACTTATGTCAAAGAATTGTATGCTTTGGTTAAGAGTGTGAAAAAGTGGAAACATTATTTGATGGGAAAAGAGACAATCATCCATATAGATCATCAGCCTTTCGAATATCTTCAATCACAATGCAAGCTACAATGTTCATGACATTTTCAGTGGATGAGATTCTTGCAGTAATTCCATTTGGTCATTAAGTATAAGAAAGGTACACAAAATAAAGTTGTTGATATATTATCAAGACCTTCTATTAATGCATCCATTATTCTACAATGTAGTTATTTAGCTCATGAAAGTTATATTGAACAAATTTCTAGAAATGAATATTTCAGATGTATATGAAACACTAATACATGGCAATCAACTAGAAGAATTATATTATCATGTTCATGATAAACTACTTTATC
This sequence comes from Chamaecyparis obtusa, assembly GCA_027943335.1. Taxonomy (NCBI): domain Eukaryota; kingdom Viridiplantae; phylum Streptophyta; class Pinopsida; order Cupressales; family Cupressaceae; genus Chamaecyparis; species Chamaecyparis obtusa. The sequence continues at coordinate 2,785 of BSBK01000024.1, read as the reverse complement.
ATCTTGGTAAATTGTGTATTCCAAGGGATGAAAGAGTACATGTAAGCAGAGAAGTACATACTTCTCACATTTCAGGTCATTTTGGTGTAGGAAAAATAGTATATCAGTTGCAATGTTATTTTTATTGGCATCGGGTGAATGAAACTATGCTAAATATGTAAAGGGATGTGTAATGTGTGCTACTAGAAAGCCCAGTAATATAAAATTAGGTTTGTACATGCCACTTCAAGTACCTTTTCATCCATGGGAAAGTATATCTATGGATTTTATAGGGGGTTTACCTATTTCTAAAAAAGGGCACGACTACTTGTATGTGGTAGTGGATAGATTTAGCAAAATGTGTGTCTTGGTGGCTTGTACAAAGCGGATAGTAGGAGAGATGACAACGCAAACATTCTTTCAAAATGTTTGGGTACATTTTGGCCTACAAACATCCATTATATTTGATTGATATTGTCAATTCCTTGCAAAGTTTTGGTCAACTTTGTGGAGATTAATCGATACAAAGCTTCATAAAAGTACCGCTTTTCATTCACATACAAATGAACAGACATAAATGGTTAACAGGACAATAGTACATCTACTTCAAGGATATTCTAGCAAGCATCCTAAGGTTTGGGATGAACAATTGCATTATGTACAACATGCCTATAATCAATCCATACATTCTTGTACACAAAGGTCTCCTTTTGAGACATGCTTTGGTTATTTTCTTTGGATTTTATTTTTGGGAAATATTCAATGGCAGATGGATATAATGTTGCAGACAAAGCCACAAAGTTCATTCAGAAGATCCAATTGCTTCACCAAGATATACAAGGAAAATTGGAGAAAATTCAAGCCAAGTATAAGGCTAGGCATGGAAAGCATTGGGTTGATCATAATTTTCAAGTTGGTGATCAACTTTGGTTATACATAAGCAAATAACAACTTAATGGGAAGGTAAAACGCTCAAACCAATCATGTATGGTCCATTTACAATTCTGGAAAAGACTGATATTAATGCTTTCTAGTTAAATTTACCTCCATATATAGAGATGTATTTAGTGACGAATGTTGAAAACTTGAAACTGTATGAGCCTCTAATGATCATGGATTAAAGTGTGAATATTTTAGTTCCTTCAATTGATAATTTTGCTCCTGGATATCTTGATAAGTTATAAGAAGATGTTATTATTGACAAAAGGATTAGAACTTCACAAAGAGGTGATGCATAATATCTTTATGTAGGACAAAAAGGAATGCATCCAAGTAAATCATGATGGATGGAAACTAGAAGAGTGAGGGAGCTATACCATCACTTACCTATTGATAAAATCAAACTTTTGGTGGTCCAAAAGATTCTTAGTAGGAAGGATTGATCGAGGAGGATCCTCCACAACCGATATATAATGATGGTGACAAAAATTATGGTGTTAAATGTTGATGAATTTTATTTTATATTGTAGATCTCATCAAGAGATTTCCAACGCAGTTTGAACGGACTCAAACAAATGTCATATGTAAAAGTTATGGCCTTCGAAAGTTGAAGGCATGATAGGGGTGCTTTGACATGTGTCAGTACATATAGTTGCCACATGGACCAATCAGGAGATGCCACATGGATAAAATGATAAGTCAATTTATAAGCATAGTAAATGAGATTCAAACCCACAACTTGCTCAAAGAAATTTAGTGTCTTTACCATTACTCCACATGCTTTACATGTGCATGGATATAGCTATATTTGAATTTAAAGTTGAGGATAAAGTGGTATATAATGAAAAATAAGATTTGGTGGGATTTGGTTTTGAGACCTGCCCCACACAAGCCAAGAACTTTGACCAATGTGCAACACATGTGGAAATGAGAATTAAATGGGAGTACTTTATATTTATTATGTGGCTCAATGCTAGAAATAAAGTTAATAAAGGATGCTCACATGTGGATTTGAAACTACAACCTCATATAAATAAGGATAGGCCTTATCCACTACACCAAATATTTTAGATGTGTTTGAATATGGATGAAAGTGAATTTTAAATTATATATTTTTAATAAAGTAAAATTAAATTCAATGGCAAGACTTGAACTTGCAACCTTTCCTATATAAGGGTTGGGTATTTCCATTGCAACACACACTATTTTTTGGTAGAGAAGTCCCAAAATTGGTTGTATTGTACTTTATAAGTAATTTTGGAGAAGTAAAAGTTTTTATAGCCTTTTTATTTGCATGAATAATTTATTTAAACTCTGAGTTTATATCTTCCTAGATGAATCTAGAAGACTAATATTGCAACTTTTTATGTATGAAGGAAATTTGATGTATTTTTCATCAGTTTTAATGGATTAGGTGTGCATTTGAAATAGATCCAGAGACGTAGCCTATAAGGGGTGAACTTCGTTATTGACTTGCAGTGTATGGTCTATATTTTATTCTAGTTCTTGTTTAAATTTAGTTATTTAAATTACTTATTGAATATTATTATTTTTAAAAATTTTTTATTTGGTAAAAGGTTGAAGCCAATAATTTTATTGATCATCAAAGTGTTTACATAGAAAACCCCACTCTGTGCAGGCACTGGTAGGAAAGAGTGGGGTGAGAAAACCTCTAGCCATGCCTGGGAACTTAGTCTAGATTCTGATACATACGTATCTGAGGGCATTCCCTCTTCAATTCCATTACAATCATTGGTATCGATTTTGTGTTTTATCGACTTAGCACTAAATGGCCAGAAACCTCGAATTGATTTTCTCATTGTTAATGTTTTGCTAGCTTGTGCCATCTTTTCTTTTGAGGAATATT